>JASDQU011314558.1:3553-24462 GCA_032191745.1 Picea mariana
ACAAGAGATCAGTTCTCTTCACTACCTCCCTTCTTGTTGCCTTTAGACTCTTCCCGAGTCTCTTCATGGGTGCAATCATCCCAAAGTCTCTTCCAATCTGGGATATTCTCTCGAGCACAAACTCCTTTGACAAATGGTTCCCATGACTTGGGAAAACCATTCAATGCCACATTCACGAGTTCTACATCCTTTTTTTTGTCCCATATGGCTGCAAGTTGATCACACACCTATATAATCCTCATGAGATAGCTGGTAACATTATATGATATAGACATTTGAACCGGTCTAATTTTCTTCCTTACAGTCATCTTCCTATCCATGTTCTTTATTTGGAATAAACTTACCAAGGAATCAAACATCTCTTTGGCCATATTCTTCTTGTTTAGGTGAGGTATTATATGATCCTTCATAGAATCTAGGAGGAATCTTTCTTCTTTGATATCCTTCTTTTTATGAGCATCTAAAGTTGTTGGATCTATCGGTGGAGTAAGTGCTTTATCAACTAAATCCCAAAGGTCATACTCCTTCAACACCAAAGTAACTCTTGATTTCTAAGATAGGAAGTTGGACAATACATCCAATCTTTCTTCAATTCTCAACAGTGTTGCTGCCATCCCTAAGACCTGATGAACTTCCATAGAAATAACCTGATGCTAGAAAATTTCTCTTCTATGGATATGGATTCCCTTCAAAAAATGCACTCTGATGCCATGTTTAAATTCTTACTCCAACACCTCGTTACTTTGTTATCTAGTTATTTCCTCACTGCAATCAAATTAGCATCTCATAAAAAAATAACACACTACTGAAATATTCAACTCAACATCATGCAGTGGAAGCATAAACTAGGAAACCAAACTAAGCACACATGAACACCAATATTTTGGTTATGTTAGCACATAATCATGTAAGGGGTGCTCTCCTGAAAGAAGCATCCCCTTGGGCAAAGAAAGAAATCTGGAAAACCCATTTTTCCAAAGTTTAGAGGGTGGGCGCGTCTTTTTAATGATCATGCAGTTTCGGACGACCGAGATCTGCCCGCTTAGATCTGCGGCTGAGGTTTCATTCTGGAGGCCCCTCTCCATTCTTCCTTTAACAGGGGGGGCTCCGAAATTGGGCGTGCATCTCTAAAACGGTCAAGATCGAGGCGCCCAGATCAACGGCACTCAAGTGATTCTAGACCCCTCTGTCATTCTGCCTTTAATAAAGGGGGTGGGAGTTTGGAATGGTGTGGTATTGATGTGGGGCCCCCTTCTTGTCATGTCGCCTTCTCTACCACTTCCTCCCCTGCCATATGTTCTCCACTTGACCGCATGATGGGGCTCGTTCCCTTTGGCCCCTCCTCGTCCTCCGACATCTGTCCCGCTTCCTTCCACGTCAGCGTCCCATAAATAGTATGTCCTGCATTACCATTATATCCCGTCACCTTCGCCCTTTCTTCTTGCCATGTGCCTCACCCTTGTTGTTTCTGTGATCACTCCCTTCCCTGTTCCACGTCAAGCACATCATATCCTCCACAACCTATCCATTATACCGTTCAGCTGATCCAGGTGGTGTCATGAGAAGACTTCCACGTCCCAAAGGATAGAGTTGACCCGGATTGTTCCTAATCCCAAGAAATAATTTATTGAAGTTGTTGGAGGTGGTTAAACATTGTCTTCGCCATAAATGGAAAGTCTAGAAAAGGATTAAAAGCATGTTGATTCATCTACAGGACAGTCAGGAATCTGATTGCGTCTGTCATAAGTGTACAATTGTCCAGAGTCTACATGTGCAAACTACCAGAAGACATGCAGATGGAATGTTTTTAATGCAGTGTCTTGTTTTCACTGTTGTTGTTTTGTTTTGAGTATATGTAGGCGTTTTCACCATTTTGTAAAGGAGGAGTGGTTGAGCTGGGCTCCCGATTGTAAAGTTTTAATGAAGCACTGGTTGCTCTAGTTATGTATTGGCACTTGAGACTTCTTGCCTTATGAATGCTAGCTTCTTTCCATCTCTTTGTTTACACTGAGTTAGAATAGCTCGAAATTGGAGGATCCAGTTGAGTTGCGTTGTTATAGGATGATGTAGGTTGGATCACTATAATAGTCGCATTGTCTCTAATCAGTTCTTGTATTTTCTCAACGCTGAATGATTTGTAATTGGAGGATCTAGTCAAGTCACCCTTCAGTTGCCCGAAGCTCAGAACCAAGAGGACCTTACATTCTGAGATTTTCTTCCTCGAGATGTTGAAAGCCCTGATGCCTGAAGAAGTCTTGCTCACTCATCTCACCAACTCTTCCACCTGCGCATTTTACAATAAACTCACTGACGGAAGTTAGATCAAGACCTCTTTGTTCTTTACATACCAGGCTTGGTCCCTAAGTTAGAGTGATACCTTCTCGGGTCTCTACCCATTTGATCACCCATTAAATTTATTCGTGACATAAACTGATGGGTGTTGGGCTCTGCTCCTGTCGCAATCCAAGAGTGACTTCTAACACTGACATTTCTAGCGCCGTTGCCAGGGAACAAAGTTGAATATTTTCCCCAGGATTAAACGACAACGATTAACTAATTTTGAAGGTGCGTCATATATCAGAACTATCAAGATTGATACTGTGCACCTGACGACTCCATTGACGCGACTCCGCTGGGTGACCCCACTGGTTCCAACCCATAAGTGACTCCATTGTTTCAATTGTGGCTTCTAGAGGCAGACACACAAGGTCTACTCCTCAGCTGCCATTAGCACCACCTAAAGCTGACCCAGAGATTCAGATTATCAGAAAGGGAAAGTCCTCTGAAGGTGATACTTCTACTGCTAAAACAGGTATTTCTGGTGATTTTCAAGATTTTGTAGAAACTCCAACCCCTTCATTTCATCCTGTTTTATTACCTCCTGTCGGAGTTTCTCATAGTCTAAATTTCGGGAGTGTACCTGCTGGATTTTCTCCTCCTGGTCTCGAATTAGTAGGAGAAACTCTTGTCACTCCCCTTTCCCCTAAGGTGGTACCCTGGTTCAGACCCAACGCCTATGAATATTCTCCTAGCCTGGGTTTTACTACCCCTCCTCCTATTATTACTGTTGATGAGGGAAGAGAATTTTCCGTGTCTTTGAGCCCGCAAGCATGTTCTCCAGAGTTGCTTCAGTTCCCCTCCCATTCTATAGGCTCAGCTCCTGTCTTTCCACTTCAAACCTCATCCCCTCCTGGTTCCCCCATACCTATTATTCTTATGGTTGGTGCTAATCCCCCTCTAAATAGGATGGATGCCATAGTAGCTACCAGATATGCTCCTTCAATCCTACCTCAACTAGTGAATCTTCTCCCTGTTGGAGATTACCTGAAATATATGCCCAAGTTCACTAGGGAAGAGGACATAACTGTAGAGGAGCACCTAGTTGCTTTCTACAGCTACGCAGACAACCTAAACATTGAAAATGAAGATGTCTGGATGCAGGTCTTTGTCCAGAGCCTGGACGGTGAAGTGAGGAAGTGATTTAGGAGATTGGCCCTCGGATCTATTGCTGGGATTGAAGCTCTAGACAATGCTTTCTTGAGGCAGTGGGGAGATAAAAAAGATTTCATGTATTACATGACAGAATTCAGGTCTTTGAAGAAAATGGAAGGAGAGTTTGTCTTAGACTTCTCCAAAATATTCAATAATATGTATAATAAGATCCCTATTGAGATAAAGCCCACAGAAGCCTCTGCCAAAATTTCCTACGCTAGTGCATTCGACCCTGACTTTTGTCTTCTATTGAGAGAAAGAAGAGCTACCTCCCTAGCTCAAATGCAAGATGCGGCCATAGAGGTAGAATCTAATGTATTGGTAGTTGACAGAATGAGGAATAAGACTGATGCAGACAAGAGAAAGGGAAGATCTGAAGTCTTGACTTCTGGCACCTCTGTGCCTCAAGTGGATGAATTGACCAAGATAGTGAAGTCTTTGTCTGCAGAGATGGAGAAAATGAAGGTGGAGGGGAAGTAGTCATACAAAAATACTCAAAATGCCGAAAACAAAGGAAACTTCAGAAGACCAAATAATATTTCTCCCCTAACTATGCAAAGAGACCAGAGAGGAAGAGATAGAGAAGACCAGAAAATTCAGGCCCCTCTTCAAAATAATTTTGTAGCTGATGAAGAAGAAGGGGAAACAAATGGGCTTGATCCCGAAATCCACTGCTTCAGAGAAATTCCCCCTTTTCCTCATCTCACTCAATCAGCATACGAGGAATCTCTCATGGAAAATCAGCTAAATGAACTTAGCAAGGGAGACAAGGCTAGCAACAGCCAAAGCAGGTATGACCTGAGATCCAAGAAAAAGCTAGCAGCACCTGATGTTCCTGAGCAGTTCACTACAACAAAGAAACCAACTAATGAAGCAGCAGACAACAATGGGGGTAAGAAGGCCCAAACCCTCTCTCTAATAGTCCAGAGTCATGTTTTCCTAAAGTTAGAGAAATCCCAAAGCTTACATCTTCTTTTAACTTTGAGCATGAAATTTCAAAAAATTAGAATCCCCGTGCCCCTCTCTAAACTAATCAAACATGAAGCATTCAAAAAATGCCTCTTCAGTATTTTATAGTCTGAAGCCTCATGCCTTCCCACAGACTCTATCAACTTACAAGATGAAAATTCTGCAGTCATTCTAGGTCCTATGGTAGAAGACAAGAATGATTCATCCCCTCCCTTCTACACATCCATGAACATACATGACAAGGTACTACACAATTGTTTGATGGATTCAGGGGCTTCCCACAAACTCATGCCCAAAACTATCATGGAAGAGTTAGGACTAGAAGTCACCATAGCCTATCATGACCTCTATTCCTTTGACTTCAGGAAAGTTCAATGCCTAGGAGTCATCAAGGACCTAGTCGTGACCTTGTTTCAATTTCCCGTGAAAAGTGTGGTTATGGACATTGTAGTGGTTGATGTCCCCCCCAATTTTGGTATGTTGTTATCAAGATCTTGGATAAAAAGACTGGGGGGAACTCTGCACATGGACCTAACCTATGCTATTATTCCTGTGTTTAGAGGAAAACATAGGAGACTATACATAGAAGCCCAACTGGCCTATATAATTAGTGATGAAGCCAACCCTACCAACCATCCTATCTTTTCCCTTGATATTGATTTAGGTTCTAGTCTATTGTAGCTCACTAGTGCTCCCGGGCCTCTTTTAAAACTCAGAAAGCAGCCCACCACTTCTCATGAATTTTCTGCCCCCATCACCTCCGTCTAGAAAACGTTTTTTGATGGAGCCTCTTCCAGGGAAGGCGCTGGTGCCAGAGTATTTTTTCTGTCACCTGCTCAGGAAACCATATCTCTGTCATACAAGCTAGAATTTGAAACAACCAACAATGTGGCATAATATGAAGCTCTTGTTCTAGGATTAAGAGCTGCAAAGGGAATGGGAATTCAGGAGGTAGCAGTGTTCAGAGATGCAGAATTGGTAGTCCAGCAGATCATAAATGCTTATCAGGCCAAGCATCCTCGACTCAGGAGTTACAAAAATGAGGTATGGGACCTAATCGACAATTTCTTCTCAACATTTAATATTTCCTTCATTCCAAGAGAGAAGAAAACAGTAGCAGATTCCTTGGCTACATTAGCAAGCAATTTCAAAGTGCCCTTGCCACCCAAATTTAGATATGATGTAGAAGTAAAATACAGGCCCTCCATACCTGACAATGTCAAACATTGGAAGGTGTTCGAGGATGATCTTGAGATCAAAATATTCTTGGTGACTGTTGAAGAATTTTCAAAAATGCATATTGACCAAGACTCTGTTTCTGAAGGAAATCTTGATGGTGGTAATTTTTTGAGTAAGATTGCAGAGTGTGACATTGTGTAACTGCCCAGCAATCATATTCCAAGGGGATTGGTTCCTTTGGAAAGAATTTTTGATGGGAATGATGTGGCATTGAAAGGGAAAATCTCAGAGGGTGAGGCTGATACAACTCAGTGCAACATTGGCACCGAGAATGAACCCAAGTTTGTCATATTGTCAAGAAGTCTGACAAGGGAGCAGAGGGCTGAATACACTGAACTATTGAGGGAGTTTGCTGATGTTTTTGCCTGGACCTATGAAGATCTCAAAACTTATGGCATTTCTGTCATTGAGCATAAAATCCCATTGAAAATGGAGGCAAAGCCATTTAGGCAGAAGCTAAGACAAATCAATCCTATGTTGTTGCCTATCATGGAGAGAGAAGTGAAGAAGTTTCTACATGCCCAGATCATCATGCCGTTTAGATATTCAGAGTGGGTGGCCAACTTGGTCCCTGTAAGGAAGAAAGATGGAGAAATTAGGCTGTACGTGGATTTTAGAAACCTGAACAGGAGCTCACGGAAGGAAAATTACCCCTTACCAAAGATGAAACATATATTGCAGAGGGTAACAGGAGCATCCAAGATTTCCATGATTGATGGCTTCTGAGGCTACAATCAAATCTCTATTTTTCCTGAGGACAGGGAAAAGATGGCATTTACCACTCCATGGGGAACATTCATGCATTCTAAAATGCCTTTTGGGTTGATGAATGCAGCAACAATGTTTCAATGTGCCATGGACATAGCTTTCATTGGGGAAAAGGATAAGTTTGTGGTCATCTATCTAGACGACATAACAGTCTTTTCCAAATCTAATAAAGAACACTGTGGTCATCTCAGGAAAGTTTTTCTAAAATGCAGAAGTTTTGGCCTTTCATTGAATCCCAAAAAATCTATGTTCGCCATGAAGGAGGGAAAGTTATTGGGCCACATAGTATCAGCAGAAGGAGTCAAAATTGATCCTAGCAGAGTTGAAGCAATCCAAGCCTTGGCAATCCCAAGATCCATGAAAGAAGTCCAGTCTTTCCTTGGTAAGAATAATTTTTTAAGGAGGTTTGTTTCTAACTTTGTTGAGGTGGTAAAGCTTATAACAACCATGTTGAGAAAGGAAAATGAAGAGAGGTGGACTGATGAAGCTCGAAATTCCTTTGAGAAGATAAAGAAGGCCTTGACATAAGCTCTTGTGCTTATCAGTCCCGATTACTCAAAGGATTTCCTTATTTTTTCCTTTGCCTCATCTGACACGGTGGTTGTTGTTTTATTACAGACGAATGAGGCCAGGCAAGAGCAGCCTATTTCCTATTTTAGCAGAGCTCTAAGAGATGTCGAGGTCAGGTACGACATTATGGAGAAGTAGGCCTATGCCCTGGTAAAGGCTCTCAAAGCCTTTAAAACCTATGTTCTGCAGTTGAGAATCATTGCCTATGTCCCCTCTGCTGCTGTTAAGGACATTCTTATTCAGCCTGATATAGATGGGAGGAGGAGTAAGTGGATAGCCAAGATCCTTGAGTTTGGCTTGGAAATAAGGCCTACCAGATTAATCAAAGGTCAAGGTTTAGCCAAGTTGTTGGCTGAAGCAAATTACAAAGCTTTGGGGGTAAGTTTCATCAACGAATGCTCAGGAAATTAGCAGGATCATCTGTCCAATGTAGACCCCCAAGCAAAACCCCCATTGGCTCGATGTCCTTGGTATAAGGATGTCATATATTTTCTACAAGAGTTGCGGCCTCCAGATGGCCTGCAAAGAAACAAGGCAAGATCTCTAAAGCTCAAAGCAGTCAGATACTGTCTTATTGATCAAGTTTTATATTTGAAAGACCCCTTGGAGGTGCTTTTGAAATGTATGAATCCACAAGAGGATGACAGGATCATTGTTGAATTTCACAGCAGCCTATGTGGAGGGCATCATTTCTGGAAGACCACGACCTACAAAATCCTAAGGGTTGAGTACTACTGGCCCACCCTATTAACTGACATATGCAGAAAGGTCGGAGCCTGCATCAAATGCCAAAGATTTTCAGGAAAGCAACAACTTAAATCTCTGCCTTTAAACCCTGTAGTCGTTTCAGGGCCCTTCCAGCAATGGGGCCTAGATTTTATTGGATAAATCTACCCTACTTCCAGTGGGCAGCACAGATGGATCCTAATTGCCACGGATTTATTTACTAAGTGGATAGAAGCTATTCCCACCAAGAGTGCTTCCCACAAGGTAATCATTGGATTCCTGGAAGACCTCATCACAAGATTTGGTTGCCCAAACAAGATTGTGACCGATAACACAGCCTCTTTCAAGGCTGAGTTGTTAGCCAAGTTTTGTGAGAAATTTAGGATCAAACTGATTCACTCCACCCCATACTATCCCCAAGGCAATGGTTTTGGCAGAGTCCTCCAACAAAATCCTGATAAGGATCATCAAAAGACTATTGGAGGACAATAAAAAGGCCTGGGATTAAAAGTTGAATTTCACTCTATGGAACGATCGAGTGACCACAAAGAGATCTATAGGTATCTCCCCTTTCCAATTTGTTTATGGAGCAGAAGTTGTTTTCCCTTCTTAGCTAGCCATTCCTGTAGAAAAGTTCCTCCAGGATTATCAAGAAGAGCCTGATGATATGATCAAAAGAATTCATCAACTGGTAGAGGTCCAGCAGGCCAGAGAGCAGGTAATGAACAGAATTCAGGACCATCAACAGAAGATCAAGTAGGATTTTGACAAAAAGGCCAAGAAGGAAGAATTTCAGATAGGAGACCTGGTGCTGAAATGGGATGCTCCTAAACAAGACAAGGGAAAACACGGAAAATTTGAATCCCTATGGGTCGGGCCCTTCAAAATATATGAATTATTTTCAAATAATACCTACAGGTTGCAATATTTGAAGGATCAATAAGTTTTCAATGGCCCTGTGAATGGGCATTTTCTAAAAAGATGTTTTTTTTGAGCCACACATGGCTCATCTGCGGTTTTATATATTGTTTTTCTTTAAGGTTTTAAATAATGACTCCATAGCCCAACAACAAGGCATTGAAGATGCAAAAGAGTTCTCGACAGCCCGCAGGGGGCATGCCATCCCCCATGGAGCCTAATGTTAGAACATAATCATGTAAGGGGTGCTCTTCTGAAAGAAGCGTCCCCTTGGGCAAAGAAAGAAATCCAGAAAACCATTTTCCCAAAGTTTATAGGGTGGGCGCGTCTTTTTAATGAGCAGGCAGTTTCAGATGACCGAGATCTGTCTGCCTAGATCTGCAGCTGAGGTTTCATTCCAGAGCCCCCTTGCCATTCTGCCTTTAATGAAGGGGGGGTCTGGAATTGGGGGCACATCTCTCAAACGATCNGTGTGGTATTGACGTGGGGCCCCCTTCCTGTTGTGTCACCTTCTCTACCACTTCCTCCCCTTCCATATATTCTCCACTTGACCGCGTGACGGGGCCCATTCCCTTTGCTCCCTCCTCGTCCTCTGACATATGTCTCGCTCCCTTCCACATCAGCCTCCCATAAATAATGTGTCCCCCATTACCATTATATCCTATCACCTTCGCCCTTTATTCTTGCCATGTGCCTCACCCTTGTTGTTTCTATGATCACTCCCTTCCCCGTTCCACTTCAAGCATGCTAGATCCTCCACGACTTATCCATTAGACGGTTCAACTGATCCAGGTGGCATCATGAGGGTACTTCCACGTCCCAGAGGGCAGAGTTGACCCGGATTGTTCCTGATCCCAAGAAAGCAATTATTGAAGTTGTTGGAGGTGGTTAAACATCATCTTCGCCATAAATGGAAAGTATGGCAAAGGATTAAAAGCATGTCGATTCATCTGCATGACAATCAGGAGTCTGATTGTGTCTATCATAAGTGCACGATTGTCCAGAGTCTGCATGCGCAGACTGCCAGAAGACATGCAAACACAATGTTTTTAATGCAGTGTCTTGTTTTCGCTGTTGTTGTTTTGTTTTGAGTATATGTAGGCATTTTCACCATTTTGTAAAGGAGGAATGGTTGGGATGGGCTCCCAATTGTAAATTTTTAATGAAGCACTGGTTTCTCTGGTTATGTATTGGCACTTGAGACTTCTTGCCTTATGAATGTTAGCTTCTTTCCATCTCTTTGTTTACACTATGTTAGAACAACTCGAAATTGGAGGATCCAGTCAAGTTGCATTGTTATAGGATGATGTAGGTTTGATCATTGTAATAGTCGCATTGTCTCTAATCAGGTCTTGTATTTTCTCAACGCTGAATGATTTGGAATGGGAGGATCTAGTCAAATCACCCTTCAATTTCCCGAAGCTCAAAACCAAGAGGATCTTTCATTCTAAGCTTTTCTTCCTCAAGATGTTTAAAGGCCTAATGCCCAAAGAAGTCTTGCTCACTCATCTCACCAAGTCTTCCACTTGCTCATTTTACAATCAACTCACTGACAGAAGTTAGATCAAGACCTCTTTGTTCTTTACATACCAGGCCTGGTCCCTGAGTTAGAGTGATACCTTCCTGGGTCTCTACCCATTTGATCACCCATTAAATTTATTCGTGACATAAACTGATGGGCATTGGGCTCTGCTCCTGTCACAATTCAGGAGTGAATTCTAACACTAATAGGCTAGATACCCCTAGAAAAACCCCGGAGGGAAAACCCGTACTGAGAATGATTTTATTATGCTAAAGTAAGGGCTCCCATAAAAGGGATAATGTGACACACTTACCACTAGCAGTTGTCGGTGTCTGAGATCAAGAATAGTGCATTCAATCCGACGTCGATGATGGAGAAGTGTGATTCGAGGCATGGGAAATACAAGGCCTATTGCCTCATGTACAGAGGGGACGTGGTGCCCAAGGATGTGAATGCTGTCGTGGGCACGATCAAGACGAAGAGAACAATCCAATTCGTAGACTGGTTCCCAATTGGGTTCAAGTGCAGGATAAACTATCAACCCCCCACTATTTTTCCAGGAAGGGATGTCGCCAAGGTGCAGAGGGTGGTGTCCCTGATTTCAAACTCAGCAAGCATGATGGAAGTGTTCTCTAGAATTGATCACGAGTTCAATCTCATGTACGTGAAACAAGCGTTTGTGCACTGGTATGTCAGGGAGGGCATGGAAGAGGGTGATTTCTCTGAGGCGTAGGAGGATCTGGCTGCTCTCGAGAAGGACTATGAAGAGGTGGGAGTTGATTCTAGCAAGGGCGATGATGAAGATGAAGGGGATGAATACTGATTTCATTTGATCTTTTGTTTTTCTTCTTCTGTGCTCATGTATTTCAAGATTCACCATCCACTTGAATTGAATTGCATTGTGGTTTTGACATCTTTTAATCAAAACCAAAAAATAGTGTTTTGAATTCCATCTTTGTAAATTAGTACAAAGAAAATATGAAGTTCCCCTCACAAAGAATTTCATTTTTATAATGTGAAGTTCCCCTCCTTATAATGTGATAAGGAGATCTTCTGTTAGCATGCTCAAGGAAAGATATACTTTTGAAGGGAACATAATAATAAGCTAGGAATGAAAAATTATGTCCTTGCAAGGTCTTGAATCATTTTTTGGGGATAATTTTGATGTGTTAAAGATCCATCAATGTTTGGATATCTCACTAGCCTTCAATGTCATTGATTGGTATGAGTTCCATCAAGTTGTAGAATCTAAGAATGAGTTTATTCACAATTGAAAATAGTATATTCCAAAGAGAGAGGGATGATATTGTATGGGTCCTAGAAGAGAGGATTGTGTGTAGAAATATAATTCAGTGAATGAATGAATACATAGTTTTTTGAGAAATCAAGGGGTTGGAAGAAGCTACTTGAATCTCAAAAGTTGAGTTAAATCAAACCACTTAGCCTTTGCTTAAATATTCTGCCAATCTAGTAAGTGAGAGCTCAATTTTTATTCTTATGAAAAATCACTATGCTTAAATGGTTGCAACAACCTACTTGCACTAAAAAACAATGCTAGGAGATACAACAACATGGAAATACTAATATATTAGCAGGAAATTTTGGTCTCGAGATTCATCCTCCACCATTCATTTCCATAGCGTTCATCTTTGGCTCACGTTTTGCCTAAGTGCTTCAGGAGAGAGAAACCTCAACTCATTTTTCCTCCCACTATAATTTGTGAGCTCTATGTTTCTCACTTCCAACAATTATAATTTTCCTTATAATTTTGCTCGTGATATTTTATGAGCTTTAGTCACATTGCAACTTTTATCTTGAGTTTAAGTAGGGCTTGTTTAATCTCTTTCCGCATATCAATATATTCCCTTTCTCGTGCACATTTTGAACCTTTAAGAAGTGCATTGCAGCTTTGTAGAGGAACGCACGATATCACTTCTCCGCGTGAATTTTGTATATCAATATTGTGGCTTTGTAGAGGAACGCACGATATCACTCCTCCGCATGACTTTTGTGTAGCAATTTTAATTTTTTATGGGTTGATTTTTGTACGGCCTCTAATATTTAAGGTGGCAAGTGAAAAGCACAAAACTACTTTTGAATGGAGTGCATTGTGGATTTGGAGAGGAACCCACAATATGACTCCTCCATGTGACTTTTGTGTAGCAATGTTGATGCAAGAGCATCCCTCACGACAAGCAAAACCAACGTGGAAGCAGAAGACAGCTAGAAGACGTCTAGCGCAAGTTTTTTGAATTTTTAAATTTTCCCTTGAAGTTGATGGGCTGAACATAAATGAGATCATTTAATTTAGGTGCCTTGGTAAAAATGTAATCAGACCTCGAGCCATACGCTCTCGTCTGAGATAGACAGAGGAATTTATAGTAGTAGTTGCAGGTAGATAGAATTGAATTCTTAGATTAGACAGTTTCAGAGCACAAGAGGGAAAACGGATATAGACACCCTAATTTGTATCATTGTAACATTAACAGAAACAAAAAGAAGAATCTAGAGCATAGGAGAATAGTAGAGAGTTATAGAAAACACCCATGTACAGATCTTGAATTAATAGAAGAAGTTTATTCAAATTCATGGTTGTTGTGTTATTCTCTGTGTATGTGTGTTGAATGCTCTACTTATGAGAATTACTTCCTGTTATACATTTGTTATCATGCTGTGTGTATGGTTTCATGTGTCGATATTGAAATCTGAGAGGAAGTGAGGTGAGTTACAATTGTTCCTCTTTTGAGCGAGGATTCCTGCAAGGAGTGCAGTTGAAGTCATCTGGAAGGAGTGCATTGACAGAAGGCTCAGAGAGATAGCTTTTGTTCTCATTCGTCGCGAAGGTACAGTCAGGCATAGAGTCGTGCAAGGAGTGCACAGACTAAGGAGAGTCTCAGTCGTGAAACTGAGTAGAATCTTTGGAGGATTACTGCTACGAGAATAGGCAGAGTCAAAGGAAGCTCGAACAATTGAAATGTTCACAGATTTGTCGCAAGGAGTGCGTGCAAAGAACCTCATTGAGGATTGAGGTGATTTAGAAAAGATCAGGAAGGGTAGGCCTCTGAGTCGCTGAAGATCAGCGTAGATAAGTGCGACTCGAAGTTGAAAGAAACCTCACAGGCGGGTAAAAAGGTGAAGGAATCTCGTGGAGAGACACTCTTTTTCATTTCGTGGATTATACAAGGAAGAACGGGCGGTCGAAATCCTCTGAGGAGATTTTGCGAAGTTTCGAGGATCGTTAGATCTTGCAAAGGTGCAAGGAGGTTACGGCGAGAACATTCTAAAGGGTTTGAAGCTCAGGATTGGCAGAGCCGTCGATTCAGAGTCATGGGAGCCGTCGGATCTACACGTGGTATCGTGTATCGGGGACTCGCGGGTTGAAGCCCCAAAAGTTGTGCAACAAGAACAGCGATATCATGAGACGCAATATCCATACAAGATTAGAGTCGTTCGTTGTGGAGGATGCATGTAAGGAGATTCTCTCATCTTGCAGACTCAGACATTGGGGGACAGAAAGGGAAGTCCTTCAGCTTCGCGAGTGGCGAATTGGAAAGAAGGCTAAGAGTTGTCCATCTGAGGAGGACAGGTGGTGAGAGATCGAGAGATCTCGCGAACTCGGGAGTTTGCAGGGTCAGCCCAAACATTGGGTACTCCAAGTCACGAGGACGCGAGGCACGAGGAGGATAACCGTTGGATCCGGATCGTAGGAGGACCGTTGGATCTGTGCGTGGGATCGTGTATCGGGGCTTCGTGAGAAAAGACTCGAAGGTTTGGACACGGGGATCACGAGATTGCGAGAAGCGATATCCCGACAGCTGGAGGATAGTGTGGTCCATAGAAAAGTCGACGAGTGGAGTACAGGTGGCACAAAGTCATCAGGATCTCGCCGCGAGAAGTCCTGAGGTATTGGCATTTAGGATTCGCGAGTCGCGAAGTGCCGAGAGCCGTGGGTTCGCATGGACACGTGGGTGGACACATGCTGCCTGGGGATAGAAGTCAACATTCCGTTGAATTCTCGCATCTCGGGGATTCATGAAATAAGAGGGTGAAAGATCGATGGTCCAACCTACGAGGTGGCAAGGTTGCGAGGTGGCGAGTAGAGAAATCCATCGAGGGAGGAGTCAGCTCAACATTGACCTATCGTGTCTGAGAGGATCGCAACAGGAGGCACAAGAGTTCGCCTCACAAACTCACGAAGATGCGAGTTGGGAGAGGCGTTAACATTTAAGCCTAGCCCATGGTTGCATGTGGTGAGGGCACTAATAAAGGGAAGAGCTATACCCGTATCGCCAGGTCGGGTATAGCGAGATTTGAAAGGAAGAGTTGGGGGCTTTGAGTCACGAACTCGTGAGATCGCTAGATTTAGTTGATTTCCCGGTGGTAAAGGGGAGACCTTGGGGAAAGATTGTTGTGGGTGCAGATTTCTCGATAGGGAAATAGAAGAACCTTGGAGTTCTTCGGGCCGAGAAGAAGAAGATCCTGTGAGAGAGGATGTGCCTGGGTGGCGTGCCCTGCGTCAAGTGGTATCAGAGCATAGAAAAGCTTCTTTGCTTTCAGTAGCAGAGAAAAAGGGAGAATTCACCATGCCACCAAGGAGAAGAGGTAGACAATCACCCGATCCAGAGGAGGAAAGGGAATTGTCCAGAGAAAGGGAAATGTCCAGAGAAAGAGGTAGGCAAGGATAGAATCCAGACGTGGAGAGAGGAATGCGAAATCTTCGTGCCAGAATGGAGGACATGGAGATAAGAGAAAGGCGAAGAGTTGATGCAGGAGATATCAATGAATCCGAGGATGAAGGTGATGTTGGACATGAAGAAGAAGAAATCCCAGAGGAAGATGCAGCGAGTGAACGCTTACTTAAAGCTGTTGCAAGAATGAGTACAAAGGTAAAGATGGACATTCCATCTTATGAAGGGAGTCTGGATGCGGAAGAGCTGCTAGATTGGATTAGAGCTCTAGACACTTACTTCGATTATGAATATATCGAAGAGGATAAGAAGGTCAGACATGCCATCACGAGACTAAAAGGACATGCAGCCTTGTGGTGGGATGAACTACAAGCTAACAGGCGTTGCCAAGGCAAGCAGAAAATTAAGAGCTGGGACAGGATGATTGCAAAGATGAAGGAAAAATTCATTCCCAGAGATTATAAAATTTCTCTGTTCAAAAGGATGCATAACCTGAGACAGAAGATGATGACAGTGAAAGAGT
This sequence comes from Picea mariana, assembly GCA_032191745.1. NCBI lineage: Eukaryota > Viridiplantae > Streptophyta > Pinopsida > Pinales > Pinaceae > Picea > Picea mariana. The sequence goes on from JASDQU011314558.1 coordinate 18,969, forward strand.
ATACTGAGGAATTTTACAGGTTGAATATCAGAGAAGGTTATCGCAAAAGCAATGACGAAAAAGTGGCCAGGTACATGAATGGCCTGAGGTATGAAATTCAGGATGAAATAAATATGGCAACCATCCGAATGGTGGAGGATGCTTACCAAATGGCTTTGAAATCTGAAGAGAAGCTGAACCGTAAGCAAGGTCAATGAGGCAGAGGTAGAAGTCAGCCCAAAGGCAAATCAATTGCCCAAGATAAATACCAGAAGCCCAAGGATGACTAGAAGAAACCTCAGACTCAAACAGAGAGAGGTGGAAGTTCACAGCGACGGTGATATGCTGAGCAAAGAGAACAACATACTGAGCAGAGAGGAGGATATGCTGATAATAATAGGTTTCCTCATACCAGAGGTAGAGGAAGAGGAAGAGGTGGAGTAATCACATGCTTCACATGTGGGAAAAATGGGCACAAGTCATTCGAGTGTCCGGAGAAAAAGAGAGAAGCTGGAGAGACTCACATCGCCGAGGCACAGAGGTGAGATGTTGAGGCAGAGTATGTTGAAGGCGGAAGATCACTGGTAATGCGAAAAGTTCTTTTGACGCCAGAAAAGGAGATGGAGAATTCAGCGCAGAGGAACGGTCTTTTTAGGACTGCTTGCAAGACCAAGGATAGAGTATGCAAGGTCATCGTGGACAATGGAAGCACCGATAATCTCATTTCAACTGAGATGGTATAAAAGCTGGAGCTAGAGACAACTGATCATCCAAGTGCGTACAAAGTTTCATGGCTATAGAAGGGACATCAGGTAAATGTCACTAAACAGTGCTTAGTTGACATTAAGATAGGAGGATATAATGATAAAATTTTATGTGATGTTATTCCTATGGATGTTTGTCATTTATTGCTGGGTAGACCATGGAAATATGATAGGAATCTAATTCATGATGGGAGGATGAACACCTATACCCTGAAGAAGAACGGGAGGACTCATATGTTGTGTCCAATTGAGGATAAAGAAGTGAAACTAGAAGTGAGCAACAAAGTACTTCTCATGAGTGGGAAGGACCTTCTTACAGAAGTTAAGAAGAAGGAGGATCCACAATTATTTGTGGTCAGAAAACCGAGAATTGTTCTGACTAGCACAAGAGTGGACGATTTGCCAGGAGAAGTTCAGGAACTGCTGGAAGAGTTCGCTGATATTGTAGTGGACGAATTACCTCGTTTGTTGCCACCAATGAAGAGTGTGAGTCATCACATTGATCTCATACCAGGATCTAGTTTACCAAACAAAGCCGCGTATAGATTGACACCACAGGAGAATGAGGAGGTCAAGAAGCAGGTCCAGGAGTTGTTGGACAAGGGATTGGTCAGAGAAAGCTTGAGTCTGTGTGCTGTTCCAACAGTACTTAGTCCGAAGAAAGACGGAGGCTAGAGGATGTGCACTGATTCAAGAGCCATTAACAAGATAACTATCAAGTATAGATTCCCATTGCCGAGAATGGATGATCTGATGGATTGCTTAAGTGGAGATTTTTTTTTTTCAAAGATAGATTTGAAGAGTGGATATCATCAGATTCGTATGAGAGAAGGTGATGAGTGGAAAACAGCATTCAAGACAAACGAAGGTTTGTATGAATGGCTTGTCATGCCATTTGGCTTGACGAATGCACCAAGTACCTTTATGAGGTTGATGAATGAACTCCTGAAGGAGTTCATCAGGAAATTTGTCATTGTGTATCTGGATGACATATTGATTTTCAGCAAGACAAAGGCTGAGCATTTGAATCATTTGGCTATTGTGATGAAGAGATTACAACAAGAGAAGCTGCTGATAAACATAAAGAAGTCCTCATTCATGAAGACAGAACTCATTTATTTGGGGTTTGTTATATCTGCAAATGAACTGAGGATGGATCTGGAAAAGGTGGAGGTAATCAAGAATTGGCCATCACCGAGAAATATTTTTGAGGTGAGGATTTTTCATGGTTTGGCTAGTTTCTACCGGAAATTCATTAGAAATTTTAGTGGAATTAGTGCAGCAATGATGGATACAGTGAAGAAAAGACATAAATCTTTTCACTGGACGGAAGAGGCTGAGAAGAGTTTCAATTTGTTGAAATGAAAGATTACAGAGCAACCGGTTTTGGTGTTACCGGATTTTCAAAAGACATTTCAGGTGAAATGTGATGCAAGTGGGTTTTCCATAGGAGCAGTCTTGAGTCAGGAGGACAGGTCGATTGCATATTTCAGTGAGAAGCTGAATGAGGCAAAAGATAAATACTCCACATATGATAAGGAATTCTATGCCATCATACAGGCATTGAAGAAATGGAGGCATTATTTGATTCCAAAGGAATTTGTTTTATATAGTGATAACCATGCATTACAATTTGTGACTCAACAGGAAAAGTTGAATCAGAGGCATGTTAAATGGGTTGAATACATGCAAAATTTTACTTTTATGATAAAACATATTTTTGGTACTGCTAACAAAGTTGCTGATGCTTTGAGCAGGAAGTGTTTGTTGTTGCAAGAGTTCAAAGTCAGGACGTTAGGCTTTGATGATCTTAAGGACATGTATGAAGATGATTTAGACATTGAGGAAGCTTATGAAGCAGCTGAAAATCCAGTTCTCAGAGATAGAAGCCAGTGGATAGAGTATGTGATCCAGGACGGATTGTTGTTCAAAGGCAATCAACTGTGTATTCCGAATTGCTCCATGAGGGAGAACTTGTTGAAGGAAAAGCACAGTGGAGGATTGGCAGGACATTTTGGCCATGATAAGACATTTGCAAAGCTGAGCGAGTCATACTTTTGGCTAGGGATGCGGTCAGAAGTCAAGAAGTTTGTGGACAGATGCAGGATTTTCCAGCATTCAAAAGGAAGGAAGCAGAATGCGGGTTTTTATCAACCATTACCCATACCTGAGAAGCCATGGGATGAAATTAGCATGGATTTTGTATTGGGATTGCCGAGGACACAAAGAGGTGCCGATTCAATCTTTGTGGTAGTTGACAGGTTTTCTAAGATGACACATTTTATCCCATGCCAGAAGACCAGTAATGTGACTCACATCGCAAATTTGTTTTTCAAAGAGATCGTTCGACTTCATGGATTGCCGAAAAGCATAGTTTCGGACAGGGACACAAAATTCATAGGGAATTTCTGGAGAACATTGTGGAAGAAGCTGGGAACTAACTTGATGTTTAGTTCTACTTATCATCCTTAGATGGATGGACAAACAGAAGTGGTCAACAGAAGTCTGGGAGACTTGTTGAGGAGCTTGGTGACAAAGCACCATAACAGTTGGGATAGCATATTACCGCAAGAAGAGTTTGCATACAATGATTCAGTGAACAGGAGCACAGGAAAAAGTCCATTTTAGATTGTATATGGAATGCAGCCGAGAAGAGTTTCTGAATTGAGGGATTCAGAACAGACTGATACTAGCAGTGCTAGTGCAGGAGAATTCACTAAAGCGATGAAGGAACTTCACGGCCAGGTGAAGGTGCGACTGTTGAAGTCAATTCAGGAGTACAAGCGCAGAGCAGATCAGCATCGGAGACAACTTCAGTTTGAATTTGGTGATCAGGGTCTGGCGCATTTGAGGAAGGAGAGGTTCCCGAGAGGAACATACAACAAGCTGAAGATGAAGAAAATTGGGCCATGCAAGGTCTTGAAGAAAATGGGACAGAATGCTTATGAAATTGAGTTACCGAATGGGATCGGAATATCTCCGATATTTAATGTTTTGGATTTATATCCATATAAAGCTGATGAAGCAGGAGCAGAAAGTGATGATCAACCAGAGGTCCAGTGGAAGAAGCATATGCCAGTTGGAGAGAAGCCACAGATGGAGTAGATACTGAATAAACGAGTGGGTAAGAAAACCAAAAGGAAAGAATATTTTGAATATTTGGTCAAGTGGAAGGACCATCCAGTTGAAGATGCCAGTTGGGAGACTGAAGCAGAGATTCTGAAGCATGGACATATCGTGCAGGAGGTCATGGACAGGAGCCCATGAAAATTTTCAAGTGAGGGAGTATGATGCAGGAGCATCCCTCACGACAAGCAAAACCAACGTGGAAGCAGAAGACAGCTGGAAGACGTCCAGCGCAAGTTTTTTGAATTTGTAAATTTTCCCTTGAAGTTGATGCGCTGGACATAAATGAGATCATTTAATTTAGGCTCCTTGGTAAAAATGTAATCGGACCTCGAGCCATACGTTCTCCTCTGAGATAGACAGAGGCATTTATAGTAGTAGTTGCAGGTAGATAGAATTGAATTCTTAGATTAGACAGTTTCAGAGCGCAGGAGGGAAAACGGATATAGACACCCTCATTTGTATCATTGTAACATTAACAGGAACAAAAAGAAGAATCTAGAGCATAGGAGAATAGCAGAGAGTTGTGGAAAACACCCATGTACAGATCTTGAATTAATAGAAGAAGTTGATTCAGATTCATGGTTGTCGTGTTATTCTCTGTGTATGTGTCTTGAATGCTCTACTTATGAGAATTAATTCCTGTTATACATTTGTTATCATGCTGTGTGTATGGTTTCATGTGTCGAGATTGAAATCCGAGAGGAAGTGAGGTGAGTTACAATTGTTCCTCTTTTGAGCGAGGATTCCTGCAAGGAGTGCAGTTGAAGTCGTCTGCAAGGAGTGCGTTGACAGAAGGCTCAGAGAGATAGCTTTTGTTCTCATTCGTCACAAAGGTGCAGTCAGGCATAGAGCCGTGCAAGGAGTGCGTAGACTAAGGAGAGTCTCAGTCGTGAAACTGAGAAGAAGCTTTGGAGGACTGCTGCTACGGGCATACGCAGAGTCAAAAGAAGCTCGAACAGTTGAAAAGTTCACAGATTTACCGCAAGGAGTGTGTGCAAAGAACCTCGTTGAGGATTGAGCTGATTTAGAAAAGCTCAGGAAGGGTAGGCCTCTGAGTCGCTGAAGATCAGCATAGATAACTGCGACTCGAAGTTGCAAGAAATGTCGCAGGTGGGTGAAAAGGTGAAGGAATCTCGTGGAGAGACACTCTTTTTCATTTCGTGGATTATACAAAGAAGAACGGATGGTCGAAATCCTCTGAGGAGATTTCGCAAAGTTATGAGGATCGTTAGATCTTGCAGAGGTGCAAGGAGGTTACGGCGAGAAGATTCTGAAGGGTTTGAAGCTCAGGAGAGGTAGAGTCGTCGATTCAGAGTCACGAGATCCGTCGGATCTACACGTGGTATCGTGTATCAGGGACTCGCGGGTTGAAGCCCCAAAAGTTGTGCAACAAGAACAACGATATTGCGAGACGTGATATCCCTACAAGATCAGAGCCGTTCATTGTGGAGGACGCGTGTAAGGAGATTCTCTCATCTCGCAGACTTGGACATTCGGGGATAGAAAGGGAAGTCCTTCAGCTTCGTGAGTGGTGAATTGGCGAGAAGGCTAAGAGCCGTCCATCTAAGGAGGACAGGTGGCGAGAGATCGAGAGATCTTGCGAACTCGGGAGTTTGCAGGGT
>JASDQU011314559.1:8939-24582 GCA_032191745.1 Picea mariana
TTCAAAGGACAGAAACTCTCTTTGTTGCCAAGAAAACCTTAGTAGTTTTCCTTTCATGACGAGTTGCAACTTTTAGAAGAGGATCTTAGAGCTTGATGATGACTTAAGAACCTTTATGAACCTTATTGATATACTTTTCCACTTGAAAAGACTTTAAATATAAAAAACAGGGCATCCTCATGAGTTGGTAGCGCACTGAGTGAAAAAATAACCATTTTCACTAACAAATGACTAGTTTGTAGCGCACTCGGTGTAAAAGTAGTGTTATGCACTAACAACTCTTCATAATGAAGAATTGTGGAAAAATAAATATCAAGTGATGATTTAAAGTGGAATGATGGATCATTATGGACCATAAGTGACATTTACAACTTGTGATTGACCTTTAAACAATGTGGATGACTTGACTAAGATTAGGACAACCACCAAAGATGACCATTTAGTCAACTATCATTTTATTTGGCATGACAAAAATCTTAATGACTAGACTCAATGAGACATCAAATTATGCTAAATACCCAAGAAAACAAAGACTAAAATTACCTTCAAGACTCAATTCTACCAGTACTTTCTGGGAGCTAACAAGGCTCTACATAGGTACATCCAAAATGAAATGGATTTTCCTGACATCTCATCACTGGGAGCTACTTATCGATATGCTGTCAAAATTGAGTAAAAATGTAAGCAATAGAACAAGTGGAATTTGGGTCTGCAAATCCAAAAAAAACAAAGTATGGTAAAGGTATCCCTAATTCACATAATAGCCAATCTCGAGAAAACCAGTCCAAGCCACATGAAAAGAAAAGCAATGAGAACATAAAGAAGGACACTAGGAAGCGATGCGACTTCCACAAAATCCCTTGGCATAACACCGATGAATGTCGCTAGAAACAACTATTGGTAGCCGAACTCAAAGAAATAGAGTTGAGCCTCCAATCAAACTTTGATTCAGACAATAATAAAAGGAGATAGATAATTGATGCATAACCCTTTGCTACTATCGCGACCACAATAATCCTACCAGAAGAACCATAGGATCCTGAGGAGGGGGAGCACCTCTTCCATTCACAGATGTGGGTGAAGGGGACCCTGCTGCATTTTATTATTGATAGTGGAAGCCAAAAGAACCCAATATTAGTAGAGGTCATCAAGCAGTTGGATTATCCGAAAACACCACACCCGCAACCATACAAAATCCGGTGGCTTCACCAGGGTCGAGATCTTCATGTCAGCCAGCACTGTCACCTGTCCTATGACATCAAGCCCTTCAAGGATGAGGCACTGTGTGATGTTTCCCCATTAAAAGTTTGTGATGTTCTGTTAAGCCAACCATATATGTGGAAGTGTCATGTTGTTTATCTATCTCAACCCCGTAGCATCATTTTTATTTTGGGGGGTCAACTCTACAGGATACCAGAGGTAGTCCTAACTACTATCTTGACAAAACAGTGCCACAAAGTAATATTTCATACCTCAAATTTTATCCTCTTCAAAATATGGGCAGAAGGTGAACAAAAAGAAATTGTAACTACTACAGCCTCAACCTAAGACCTTTCTATCCAGCAGAATCACATTGTAGAAGAGCACAAAAATATTTTTGTGTCACCTATGGGGGTGCATCCACACTGCCCAATCCAACAAAGTTACAATAGATCCCTTCATACTCCTCATATCACATCTTCATTGATAGAGTCCTCCCACACCTGGGCAGATCATGCAACTAGATCAGTTGAATAGATCCAACCCCTCCAACAACAAGTGCATAAGTTACAACCTTGAACAAACTAAGTAGGACAACTTCTTCAGCAAGGCAAGTAGTTCACCAAGGTTCATATTAAAAAAAATCTTCCCCATCTTCCACGAGAAAATGACGCAATGGGGACCATTTCTTCCTAAGGGGGGAAGAATGATCTAGGAGTAAATTGGTGTCCACCCACCTATTCCACTAGATCAAAACAAGTGTTTTCATCTTGGAAATATTTCTATGGTTTTCAGGTTCTGAACTTGCAGGTCCGTTTTGAGGCCCTAAATGATGTTTTTTGGGCTCGACAGTGCCTAGAATAAACTTAAAGGTAGATACTATGCCAAACGAAATATGTACTCCTCATTTATACCTTTTTGACAAGGTATAGAATGTTAGAGATACTTCACACAAACCTAGGAATTTTTTTCCTAAGGTTTTCCCTATGTTTACTAGTCATTATTCAATCTCCTATAGTCTAGGAAGAATATTCCTCTAGGATAATATTTTCTTCAGTTGACACTTCAGTTTGATTAGTTGTGTGAATTCTAGATGCCGCATTAGGATCATCACCATGTAACAATGGGATCATCACCAAATAATGCGCTTTGTCCTTGGGATCATCACCAACTAACGTGCATTGTCATTGGGATCATCACCATAATAGTGAATTACTCATGATTCCTTAATATCCTCCTCACTTCACTCTGTTTTAGTCAATTAACTAAAGATTGAGAGACTAGTTAACTCAGACTAGGTGGTAGTTAACTCTCGTGACTTCCTGGGAGACTAGACTAGGTGGCAAGTTATTCCAATAACTACTGGTGAGTGTCTAGATCACTCTATACCACCACTATGGCACATTGGATTCTCCTCTAGTGTGAATTAGTTGAGTTATAAAGAGTATATCATGTGTAAATTACCATTCATTCATTTTGGTTAATGAGGATTCTTCCATTCTTTCTCTCCTGTTTCTCTTTTCTTATATTTTCTCTTCAAACTGTGTATGTCATTTGCAGAGTTGATAAATCTAAAAAGGAGAAAATAATGGTTCTTACCATTCTCTCCAAAGTTGGTCCAGAATACTCAATGTTTGTATCCACATTTCATTAAGTTAGGCTCTCCTCTAGAGCCAATTGGATGATGCCCTCTCTTGAGGACTTTATCGAGTATCTAACACAAGATCAGAACAAGCTCATCAATATGGGCAAAATCAAAGGTCCAAAGGCACATGAAATTACTGTGCAAGATGGTAGAGATCATCAAAATCAGAAATCTAAATACAAAGACAAAATGAAAGCACATGCAAATCCAAAGAAGGAAGGGTACTCAAAACCCTTCAATGATGCCTCTGAATCCAAAGGTGGAAAGGGAAGAAAAGGGGAGAAATGCACTTACTTCCATAAAGGATTCCATACAGAATCCACATGTATGAAAAAACATATAGATCAAATGGCCCAAACAATTAAGCAAAACAACCTTTGAGATTGCATCCCCGAGGGTTCCAAGAAGAAGAAGCTAGAAGATCAGAATCCCAAGAAAGACAATTCCAACCATGCTTTGATTTCCATCAACTCCTCTCTCGATGCTTGGATCATAGATTCAGGTGCATCACACCACATGGAAGACACAAAATAAGTCTACTCTTCATTGGATGCATGCAAAGTTCCTCCTATTCTGATGGGGTACAACTCTCCAGTCAAGGTCACCGGAAAAGGAAGAATTGAACTCACAAACAGAATCTTAGAGAATGTGCTACACGTTCCCAAACTTTTCGTCCATCTTCTCTCCCTGTATTAGATGAAAAAATCCAGCACCAGAAAGAGAGTCATATTCACACCCGATGCAGTGGATATCTATGACATGAAAACCAATTCCAGGTTTTCTACTGGTGAGGTAAATCATTAATCCAGACTTTACACATTTTCTGAATTTATTGAACCAGATTCTGCATTGCTTCTTATCCATGTTGATGAAAGTAGTAGGATATGGCATGAAAGGTTCAGGAATTTGGATTTCATATATATGCAACAACTTAGCAAGTAGGTAACAGTTGATGGTCTACTTGACATCCACTTCTCCAAAGAAATTTGTGAGGGATGTGTTCTTGGAAAACACCCTCAAGAGAAATTTGACAAAGGAAAGACTCATAAGGATTCCTTTCCTTTAGATATGATCCATAGTGACCTCATGAGCCCTTTTCGACATTGATCAATCAGTAAAGAAAGGTATGTGCTCATTTTTGTTGATGATTTCTCATGCTTCACATGGATTTTCTTTCTGAGGAAAAAATCATAGGTCTTTCAACACCTCAAAGATTTCAAAGCCCTTTTTGAAACACAGTTAGGAAATAAGATAAAATTCCTTTGAACAGATAACAGGGGAGAGTATGTCAACCATGAGATACATAATATTTTTCACGGAGTCGGGATTCAGTTGCAACATGCAGTTCCCTATACTCTGCAGCAAAACAAAGTTGTTGAGCTGGAAAATAGATCTCTAAAAGAGATAACATCTTGCATGTTACATGCAAAGTCACTTCCACATATATTATGGGTCGAAGCACTTAGTTGTGCAACCTACATCCAAAAAATATCTCCCTGTATATCTTTCAAGGATAAGACCCCCTATGAGGCTTGGATTGGCCTCAAACTAGAAGTGACCCACTTCCATATATTTGGTTATCGTGCATGGGCCATGATTCCCTCTAATAAGAGGAAGGCACTTGATCCACAGAGCACATAGTGTATCTTTTTTGGATACCCTAAGGGTGTGAAGGGATACAGACTCATTGATATTTCCTCAGACTGACTCATCATTGACCGTAGTGTCCAATTCAAGGAAAATGTCTTCCATGTACCTCAGCAGCTGCCTACAAACAATTTTGTTCTTCCACCTGTCAGAGATGATGAGAACACACATGTCGAATCTTCTTCAGATGAGAGTTATGATTCAGAAGATTCAAATACCGAGTCAATACAGTCAAATGTAGAGTCAGTGCATGCAGATGCAATTCCAGATCCAGAGCCAGAGTAGAGACCCAAGTGAGCCAAGACTACTCTTCAGTATGCAGGACATCTTGTTGGGGATCCAATTGATACTAGGAGTATTCAATCTGATTTCAAGGAGCCTCCTCTTGCTCTCACTTCCACTGAACCAATTCCACCCAAGAATATTTTCTTGGTTCAGAGGGGGTGTTGGAGATACTTCAAACACACCTAGGAATTATTTTTCCTAAGGTTTTACCTATGTTTACTAGTCGTTATTTAGTCTCCTATAGTCTAGGGAGAATATTCTCTTCAGTTAAAACTTCAGTTTGATTAGTTGAGTGGAGTCTAGATGTCACATTGGGATCATCACCATGCAACATTGGGATCATCGACAACTAATGTGCATTGTCCTTGGTATCATCACCAGACTAGCACATTACTCATGATTCCCTGATCTCCTCCTCACTTCACTCTGTTTCATTCAGTTAGTTGAAGACTGAGAGTCTAGTTAACTCAGACTAGGTGGTAGTTAAATCACGTAACTGTCTAAGAGACTAGACTAGGTGAAAATTTACCCCCATAATTGTTGGTGTGTGTCCAGATCACTTTAGGCCACCAATATGGTGCATTGTCTTCTCCTCTAGTGCGCGTTATTTGAGTTATACAAATTATATCATGTTTAAATTACCATTCATTCATTTTGGTTAATGATAATTCTTCCATTATTTCTCTCTTGTTTCTCTTTTCTCATATTTTCTCTACAAACTGTGTATGTCATTTGCTAGCTAGATATTTTATGTGCATGTTCAAAACATTTACATAGAAAACCCCAAACAAATATTGTATGAAAATTTGATTCCCTCGGGAAGTTGACATATCAACTACCCCAATCGGGGCCCACAAAAGTTTTGGCGTTTCATCTTTTGGGGTTAGGGTTTTGGATTTTATTTATGTTAAAAAGGCCTTTAGAGCCTCATTGTAAACATCATCATCTTGCAAATGAGCATAGCCATAAAATATATTCTCAAAGATAAGTTTCCACCATTCTAGAAATGATCCATATGGATTCTGGTGGCCTCCCACCTATTCCAACTGATTCATTTTGGCAGTTTTCCAGTTTGGCAGGTTTTTCCTAATTTTGGGGTCCCTTACTTCTAGGGTCATTTTGAGGCCCTAAACAACACTTTTATGGCTCTTCATAGTTAGTTTTAGATAAATTTGGATTTTTATGGCAACATGTGTAGTCCTCGGATAGACCTTTCCAATGGGCTATTGTGTGCCTAAAATGGAGATTGTATGCAAAAGTTACGACCCCGGGAAGTTGATGTACTAGCTTACCCAAATGGGCCCCCCATGACTTTTGGTGCTTCATCTCCTAGGGTTAGGTTTTTGGATGTATAGGGTTTTGGAATTCATGTTTATTATAGAAATTCCTTCAGATCTTCATTGTAATCATATTTTGGCGGATGAGTGCAATTGTCACATCTCTTCTTAGAGATAAGACGCCACCATTCCAGGAAGCTTGTATTTCTGCTGCATTTTATAGTGTCAGCTTATTTCCTTATTGAATAGAAACCGTTTTTACTATACCTATGTTATTCTGTGTTAAACATATGTTAATAATCTGCATTCATTTCGTGTTGCTCATAAAATATGGATAAGTGGTATCAAAGTGGTATGCTCCTTGTTGTTTTTAATGCATGTCCCCAATGAGGTCAGGGTACAAAGAATTGGGTCTCGATCTTGTTTCTCTTGAGGAAAAAATCTCTTGCACACCCAAGCGACCTATCATGGAGGAAGAAAATAAATATGATGGGACAGGAGATCCTTTCAAAATGTTTCTTGAGGAATCCCTCACACAATAGAGGAATGAGATGATGGAGAGTTTTGCGCAAATCCTTCGGCGACTACCGACAGACAATGCATATTCCTCAAGAGACACCGCCTCCTTCAAGGTACAAATAAAATTTTATGTTCCTATATTTGAAGGTCAGATAGACACAGATGTTGTAGAAAAATTCTTGAATCTACTAGAAGGGTATTTTTTTGTCCATAACTTTTCGAATATAGAAAAGATTACTTTTGCACTCCTCAAACTCGTTCCCCATGTCAAATATTGGTGGGAAACCTTTTGCGAGAAAAAGAAAATAGAGGTACCCTCATTATTTATAGTCATTTCCACCTAGGAACCCTTCAGGGATGTTATTAAGGAACAATACTACCCTGTCGAAAGTTATGACGACTTGTATACAAAATGGACCACACTGTGACAAGAAAGAGACCAAGCAGTGCTAGAGTTCACAAATATATTCCATACATTGCGCACCAAGATGGGTATCAAAGATTCAGAGTGACATATGGTGCTCAAGTATCGCAGTGCTTTGCATAGATACATTTAGACCAAAATGGAATTTCTGAACATCTCGTCCTTGGGAACGGCCTATCGATATGCTATAAAAAATGAGCAGAAGCTCAAACAAAAGATGCATAAATTTGGGCCTGGGAATGCCTCACAACAAAATCCAGGAAAGGGAGGCCCCAACCCGTAGAACAAAGGATAGAGAAAATATGGATAGTATCAGGACAACTAGTCCAAGCCGTAAGCAAATAAGGATGTCGTAAAGACAAAGAAAGATACTAGGAAGTGGTGCGACTTCCATAAAATCCCTTGGCATAACATTATTGATTGCCGCTCAAAGTAGTCGCTGGTGGCCAAAGTGAAAGCCTCTGAATCATATGTGGGTTCTAACTCTGAGTCAAAAACAGAAAGGGTAAGATTGATCATTGACACGGAACCCAGTGCCACCGTTGCTACCACCAAGCTTCTGCCTGGTGAACCGGACGAGCCAGAAGAAGGAGAGTGTATTTTCCATTCATAGATGTGGGTAAAAGGCACCTCGTTACACTTCATCATTGATAGCAGTAGCCATAAGAACCTCATCTCAACAGAGGTTGTCAAGTGACTGGACTTGTCGATAATGCCACACCCACAACCCTACACCATTGGATGGCTCCACCAAGTAAGTGATATCCACGTCAGCCAACAGTGTCAACTTTCATATGACATCAAGCCCTTCAAAGATGAGGTATTGTGTGATGTTTCTCCTCTCGAAGTTTGTAATGTTCTTTTGGGCCAACCTTATTTATGGAAACATCATGTTGTATATGAGTCTAGGCCTTGTATTGTTATTATTACGTTGAAAAGGAAATTGTATAGGATACCCGAGGTAGTCCCACCTAGTTCTATTTCCTTTGTCTTTGCTAAGGAATGCAGGAATGTCATCTCTCAGACCAAGAAATTTGTCTTCTTTGTGATTCGCTCTCAAAGTGAGAGAAAGATCTCAACCACATCTAGGGCCTTCGCGACCGACCTCTCCACACAACATAAACAAGTGGAAAAGATCATGGAATAATACTTAGATATATTCTCCTCACCTATCGTGGTACCTCTGCATTGCCGGGTCAAGCATCCCATCGATCTGACCCCCAACACACCACTACCCAATGGGCCAGTCTACCACCGCTCTCTATTATAAAATGATGAGATCAAGAGGTAGATTCAATAACTTCTCCACAAGGGGCACATCTGTCCAAACTCATCATATTTTGGGAGCCCAATCGTGCTAGTGCAGAAGAAAGACGGGACCTCACAAATCTGCATTGATTACTAGGCCCTGAATAGCATCACAGTCTAGAACTGGTACCCGATTCCCTGAATCAACGACCTCCTTGACCAGCTCACGGGGGCCAAATACTTTAGTAAGATTGATCTAAATTTTGGCTACCACCAGGTCCCAATAGAATAGACAGATGTATGGAAGACCGCCTTCAAGTCAAAATAAGGTCTTTTTGAATGGCTCGTCATACCCTTTGGTTTGACAAATGCCCCAACAAATTTCATGAGGATGATGGATGATATCCTGTGAAGTTTCACCAAAAATGTTTTAGTGGTGTATCTGTATGAAATCCTCATCTACAACAAGACTTGGGAAAAACACTTGCAGCATATTCAACAGGTTCTGCACACCCTGTAGCAGCACCAACTATATCCAAACTTGGAAAAATGCTCCTTCGGAATCGACAGGGTCCATTACTTAGGATACATCATTGATCAACATGGTGTGCATGTGCATCTAGCCAATATTCAAGTCATCTATGATTGGCCAGCCCCAACCACAGTCACTGAGATTTGGAGCTTCTTGGGCCTCGCCAATTTCTATCGCAGGTTCATATTGGGATTCTCTCATACCACATGGGCCCCCGGCCAAGTAACCAGGGATGGTGGTAAGTAAAAATTTATGTGGGGATTGTCCCATCAATAAGACTTATATGATTTGAAGCAACACTTGTGCTCATCCCCAGTACTTTCATTACCAGACCTGCAACATCCCTTTGAGATTGAGACAGATGCTTTAGACTATACTGTGGGCGGCGTTCTCACTCAACACGACCACCCCATGGCATATCATCGTGAGAAATTATCAGATGTTGTCCATAAGTAACTTACTTACGACAAAGAAATTTACTCCATTGTGTAATCCTTCCGCCAGTGGAGACATTACATTCTTGGGAAGGAGACAATCATCCGTATTGATCATAAGCCACTACATTTCATGCAGACCCAAGAAAAATTATAGAATGACCGCCATCACAAGTGGTCCGCATAATTGCAATAGTTACACCTCAACATCAAGTATAAAACAGGAAGTACCAATCGAGTTGATGATTTCCTTAGCCGACCTCTAGTCATTACACTCACCACGGTGCTAGACTCTTGTAGTCACAAGACCTCTAGATGACCCCACCTCTATGAGACAGACCCTGACTTCTCCACCACCTACCAAATGTTGGGCGCAAACTTAGTGGTTGCTAATTTCCATCTTCAGGATGGGTTGTTATGCCATCTAGGCCATCTCTATGTTCCATCAAGCGAGCGTGCAAAGCTGATTTGGGAAGCTCACTATAGTCGGGTGGCAGGACACTTTGGCGTCGAAACAATAGTGGACATGCTACAGAAACATTTATACTAGCTGAAACTTTGATAGGATTTCAACAAGTATATCAGGTCCTACACTGCCTACGCTATTTCCAAACTGACCACTAAGAAATAGGGCATGTACACCCCTCTGCCTAATCCCGACAGGTCATGGGAATCCATATCAATGGACTACATGTCGAGCCTTTCATCCACCAAGAGGGGAAATGACTATGTTTTTGTGGTTATTGATCGCTTTTCCAAGATGGAGATTATGGCCTCCTGTAAGAAGAGCATCACAGTATAGGCCACTGCTAAGCTCTTATTTGAACTAGTTTGGGTACATTTTGGGATCCCACAAACCATTGTCTCAGATTGAGATAGTCGGTTCCTCAACACATTCTGGTCGATCCTTTGGTCATTGTTGGACACCAATCTCACCAAGTCCACTGCCTTCCACCCCCCAAAAAATGGTCAAACTAAGGTTGTCAATCGAATGATTGTGCATATCCTGCGCATGTACAATTCCAAGCACCCTCGCACATGGGACGAGAGTCTCCCCTATGTAAAACACAACTACAATTGAGCCCTACATAGCTCCATTGGCCACAACCCCTTTCAGGTGGGATTGGGATTCCAACCATTGGGCCCCATGGATGTTGCACTACCCCTCGCGACCACCTCAGTCGACTCATCCCCTGCTCCACCCGAAGCTGAAAAAGCTACCTGGTTCATTGAGTGGATCCAACACATTCGCCAACAGGTTCATGATATTTTACATAAGTCCAATGCCAAGTAAAAGCAACTCCATGATCAACATTGGGTGCCACATAATTTTCAGGTGGGCGACAAAGTTTGGTTGCACTTGTAGAAAGAACGCCTTACAGGGCCCCATCGAAAGCTTCGCCCAATCCATTATGGGTCATACACCATCACCAAGTTTGTGGGTGAAAATTCTTTTGAGCTCAACATTCTCCCGTTCCTTGGCCTGCACCAAGTATTCAACGTGGCTCTCCTTCGTCCATATTTCCCACCATTATTGGACACCTTAGAGATTGCAAAGAAATTGACACCGATAGAGATCAACCCTGATTGTATACAACAGGAATCCAGTGATCATATTGTGGACACACAAGTCAAGGGCACTCAACAACAAAGGATCCAACTTTATCGAGTTGTCAAAGCAGGCCAGCTCCTACCCCAAGGCAAGTGGCTCACTCGGGGCCAAATTCAACAAAAATTTCCTCATCTGATGGGGGAACTCAACACAATGGAGACCATTTCTTCCTAATGGAGGAGGATTGATCTAGATGTATTTCGGTGGCCTCCCACCTATTCCAACTGGTTCATTTTGGCAGTTTTCTAGTTTGGTAGTTTTTTCCTAATTTTCAGGTCCTTGACTTCCCGGGCTGTTTTGAGGCCCTAAAAAAAGATTTTAGGGCTCACCATAGTCAAATTGTAGACAAAGTTAGAGTCTGAAGGAAACATGTGTATTCCTCGGATAGACATTTCCAATGGGCTATCGTGCACCTAAAATGGAGATTGTATGCAAAATTTACGACCCTGAGAAGTTGATGTACTAGCTTACCCAAATGGGGCCCACATGACTTTTGGCACTTCATCTCCTAGGGTTAGGTTTTTGGATGTCTAGGGTTTTGGAATTCAATTTAATTGTAAAAAATCCTTCAGAGCCTCATTTTAATCATCTTCCGGTGAATGACCGCGGCTGTCACATCTCTTCTCAGAGATAAGCCGCCACCATTCCAACAAGCTTGTTTTTCCACTGCATTTTATAGTTTCAACTTATTTCCTTATTGAATAGAAACCAATTTTATTGTACCTATGTTATTCTGTGTTAAACATTTGTTAATAATATGTATTCATTTCATTCTTCTCATAAAATCCAGATCAAGCAAGTCCATTCACTCTGTAATTTTACAGTTTATGTACATTTCTTTCATTATTAAAAAATGTGCATTACTATATATTTGTGTTTCGGGAAATATATCTTTGAATTTTCGTATTATATCTATGCCTTCATTTTGTTCTTAAAATAATCTGGATCAGTGGTATCAGAGTAGACTAGTCCTTGTCGTTTCTTAGTGCATGTCCTCGATGAGGTCATGGTATAGAGAGTTGGGTTTCGAGCTAGTATCTATTGAGGATAATTGCTCTCTCCAGCGCACGCGGTCTCCCATGGTGGAAGAAAAGAGAGACAAGGGAGTATAATATCCCATCAATATGTTTCTCATGGAATCCCTCCTGCAACATAGGAACGATATGTTGGAGAATGTTTCCCAAATCCTTCAATGATTCTCGGCAATAAAAGGCACATCTTCATCAAGCAACCGCTTTGGAGATTTTGTCCCATTCAAGGTACAAGTTAATTTCGATATTTTTGTATTTGAAGGTCAGATCGATGTGAATTCTTTGGAAAATTGGTTAAATATGATAGAATGTTATTTATCTATCCACAATTTTTCTGACAGAGAAAAGATCACCTTTGCGCTCGTTAAGGCTATCCCCCATGTCAAACATTGGTGGGAAAATTTCTAGGAGAAAAATTTCACAGAGGAGTCTGGAATATTTGGGGCCGATCCCACTTCATATTTTTTTATGGATGCATTCAAGGAGAAATATTACCCTATGATAAACTATGATGACCAGTGGATGATATGGACCACACTGCATCAAGAGAGGGGCCAACCAATGCCAGAATTCATAAATACCTTTGATACCTTGTGCACCAAGGTGGGTATCAAAGCATCTGAGTGAAATATGGTTCTAAAATACCATGGATCTCTACAAAGATATATCCAAATTGAAATTGAGTTTTTAGACATCTCATCAATGGGAGTCTCTTATCGATATGCTATCAAAATCGAACAAAAAATTAAGCAGCAGAACAAGCGGGAATTTGGGTCTGCAAATCCACAACAACAAAAGTATGGTAAAGGAAACCCTAATTCATAGAATAGCCAACCTAAAGACAAGAAGTCCAAGATGCAGGAAAATAAGAGCAATGGGAAGAGGAAGGACACTGGCAAGTGGTGCGACTTCCACAAAATCCCTTGGCACAACACCGATGAATGTCACTCGAAATAGTATTTGGTAGCCGAGCTCAAAGAAATAGAGCCGAGCCTCGAATCAGACTATGATTCATATAATAATAAAATGATATAGATAATATATTCATAACACACTTCTACTATTGCAATCATAACAATCCAACCAGAAGAACCAGAGGATCCTAAGGATGGGTAGTGCCTCTTCCATTCACATATGTGGGTGAAGGGGACCCCACAACATTTTATTGTTGGTAGAGAAGGATAGAAGAACCTAATATCAACAAAGGTATTCAAGTATTTGTATTTTCTGACAACACCACTCCCACAACCATACAAAATTGGTTGGATTTGCTAGGGTTGAGACCTTCGTGTCATCTTTTAGTGTCTCATGTCCTATGACATCAAGCCCTTCAAGGATGAGGTATTGTGTGATGTTGCC
This sequence comes from Picea mariana, assembly GCA_032191745.1. NCBI lineage: Eukaryota > Viridiplantae > Streptophyta > Pinopsida > Pinales > Pinaceae > Picea > Picea mariana. The sequence goes on from JASDQU011314559.1 coordinate 22,153, forward strand.
CCACTGTAAGTCTGCAATGTTCTTTTAGGACAACCATATATGTGTAAGCATCATTATGTTTATGAGTCTCGACCCCATAAATTCATTTTTACTTTGGGCGATCATCTCTACAGGATACCATAGGTAGTCTCGACTACTGTCCCAACAAAACAATGTCGCAAAGTAATCTCTCATACCGCAAAGTTTAGCCTCTTTACAATCTGGGTAGAAGGTTAACATAAGGACACTGTAAGTACTACATCCTCGACCTAATACCTTTCTATCAAGTAGAAGCAGATTGTAGAAGAGCACAAAAATATTGTTGCATCACATATAGAGGTGCATCCACACTGCCCAATCCAACAACGTTACAATAGAGCCCTTCATACTCCTCATATCACATATTCACCGATAGAGTCCTCCCACACTCAGGAAGATCATGCAGTTATATTATTTGAATGTATCCAACAATATGTTCATAACAACCTTCAACAAGCTAAGCATCATGACTTCTTCAACAAGGAAAGGAGTTCAACAAGGTTCAGATTCAACAAAAGCTTCCCCATCTTCCACGAGAACTTGAATCAATGGGGACCATTGCTTCCTAAGGGGGGAAGAATGATCCAAGAGGAAATGAATGGCTACGCACCTATTCCACTGTCTCAAAATAGGGGTTTCCACCTTGGCAGTGTTTCTATGGTTTTTAGGGTCCTAAACTTTCAAGGTCGTTTTGAGGCCCTAAATGACGTTTTTTTGGCTCAGAAGTGCCTAAAATGTGGGTATCGACAGATTCTAGGACAAACATAATTTGTAATCATCGTCTAGAAATTTCCAAAGAGGTGTATAACTCCCCAAACAGAGATCGTATACAAACATTACGCCCTCGGGAGGTTGGTGTATCAACTACCCCCATCGGATCCCACAAACCTTTTGGAGTTTCATCTTTCGAGGTTAGGGTTTTGGATTTTCTTTATGTTAAAAAGTAATTTGGAGCCTCATTGTAAACACCATCATATTTCAAATGAGTGTGTCCATCACATCTCTTCTCATAGATAAGCTGCCACCGTTATAGCGAGTTCATTCACTTTGTAATTTTATAGTTTCTGTACATTTCTTTCATTAATTAAAATTGTGCATTACTATATCTATATGTTTCTAGAAATATGTCTGTGTATTCACTTATTATATTTCTTCCTTCATTTCATTCTCAAATTAATCCAGATCAGTGGTATCAGAGCATCCTACTCCTTGTTGTTTCTTAGTGCATGTCCCCGACGAGGTCAGGGTATAGAGAGTTGGGTCTAGAGGTAGTTTCTCTTGAGGACAACCTCTCTTGCTAACCCAAGCGGCCTCCCATGGTGGAAGAAAAGATAGAAAATGGAGTATAAGATCCCATAAAGTTGTTTCTCATGGAAGCCCTCGTGCAACTGAGGAATGAGTTGTTGGAGAATTTTTCCCAAATCCTTCAACGATCGATGACAATAGCAGGTGTGTCTTTTTCAAGTAGTCACTTTGGAGACTTTGCCCCATTCAAGGTACAAGTTAATTTCAATATTCCCATATTTGAAGGTTAGATCGATGCAGATGATTTGGAAAAGTGGTAAAATATGGTAGAAGGTAATTTCTCTGTCCACAATTTTTCCGACAGAGAAAATATCACCTTTGCACTCCTTAAGGCTCTCCCCCATGTCAAACATCCATGGGAAACTTATTGGGAGACAAATTACACAGAGGAGTCTGGAATATTTTGGTTCAAGGCCACTTGGGATTTTTTTATGGATGTGGTCAAGGAGAAATATTACCCTGTGGGAAAATATGATTACCAGTACATGAGATGGACCATGTTGCATCAAGAGAAGGGGAAAACAGTGCATGAGTTCACAAATACCTTTCATACCTTGTGCACCAAGCTGGGTATCAAATACTTTGAGTGACATATGGTCTAAAATACTATGGGGCTCTACATAGGTATATCCACACTGAAATGGATTTTCTAGACATCTCTTCACTGGGAGTCGCTTATTGATATGTCGTCAAAATCGAGCAGAAATTTAAGTACCAGAACAAGTAGAAATTTGGTTTTGCAAATCCGCAACAAAAAAAGTATGGTAAAGGCATCCCTAATTCACATAATATCCAACCTCAAGACAACCAGTCCAAGCCACAGGAAAAGAAGAGAAAAAATAATATGAATAAGGACACTGAGAAGTGGTGTGACTTCCACAAAATCTCTTGGCACAACACCGATGAATGTCACTCGAAACAGTCATTGGTAGCTGTTGGTCACTATAATTGCTTAATTAATTTCAAACAACCAAGTGAAACATAAATTATCAACCCAGGGAAGTCTTTTGTTTCAAAGATAGCCACGCACTGTATATGCTCAATTCCAAAAGCATTTAGTGTTGTAGTAAAGAAATCATTCTATCTATAATTGTTGAAGTGAACTGA
>JASDQU011314559.1:27007-41114 GCA_032191745.1 Picea mariana
GAAGCTTCTAGAAGGGAATCTTCTAGAAGGATGAGATGGCATTCGAATGGTTATCCTAGTACTGGATTCCCTGATATTTTGGGATCATTCTTATCCAAGTAACTAATTCATTCTCTCCTATATATTGAGGGGATTCTCATGGAAAAGGTTAGAAGCAAACAAGGTTAAGCAAGATTCATTGGAGAATTGGTGAAAGATTGTGTGAAGGACTGATGCTACAACAGCTAAGAACTACAACAATTTTATCAAAAGTGGTTGATCTTCTTCATGCAAGTGAGCAAGTGTGTGTGTTGGAGCCAAGGGCCATCGAAAGGAAGTTTGCGACATCAAGGCTCAGGTTGTAATCTTTACTTTCCATCAATATGATACAGTAGTATGTCTCCTTCCCATAAAGCTGATTCCACTTTATTATATAACTCCTTGATCATATACATAGATTGACTGTTGAATAGATTGTGCTTTCTTCACTTTGGTTGGTTTGTGTTGTCTTAGTATTGGATGCACAAGAGCACTGGGGAAAAGCAAGAGCAACAAAGACCATAGGAAGCGATTATAAGGTATGTAACTTGTTCTTTCCTCCTAGTTCATTCAATAGTCAAAATCTAGGGAAAGAGTATTATTTTGTCTTGCTTTGTTCTAGATCCAGGTGGATCTAGGGAGATCTATTTGTGTCCACACTTACGGATTTATCCAATAAAAAAATTGGCGACTCCACTGGGGATCAATCCCATTTTCTTTGTGGATTTTTGTGTTTTTTCCTGGCCATTTGCTCTGGTTTCATTTTTCTCCTGTTCTATCAGTCTTTGAGTCTTCAGGATATCTTGATAGACCTTCTGGGTCCAGAAGACTTTTTGAATTTTACTTCATTTTTTAAATTTTTGGTTATGTTCAGGAATTCTCGCACTGCACTGCATTGCAGCCTGCAAGAATAGGTAGAGTTTGCACTCTGCCCATAGGTTTCAGTGCGAGGTTCTCGCACCCTTCTCAAGGGTCACCTGCGAGAATCAGTGATTCTCGCACTGTGCTATATTGCCTGCTTGCGAACATCATTTTTCAAAAATTTGGATTTGAGTTTTGGTATTTCTCATTGCCCAGATTAGTTTGATTGCCTCTTATGAGTTTCTTGGACCTCTGATTGGTATCTTTCTTGTCTTTGTTTTTATGCATAAACAGTCTTAGGGTTTCAAGGCTTTTCTTGTCATTTGTGGCTTGACTTTCGTTTCTTGGCTTTTCTTGGTAACACCATTCGCTCTGACTTCATAATCTAAGTGTGTTTGATTAGTTAAGATCCAGTGATTGGTTGAAAGTTAAGTTTGCTTGGTTTTTCTCATTTTCTTATGGTTTGAAAGATCATTTTCTTTTGCATTTGAAAAGACTAAATTGGTTTGCTCTTTATTTTTGTTTTCATTGAAAGAGTAGATTGGGTTATTTGCTTGTTCGTTGATTTGATTTTCTGTACTCTCACTATCATAGTCCGAGTCCTTTTTGAAAAGTGAAAAAACAAGTTTTTCTTTCAAAAAATTGTTTGTCTTTAGAAAACATTGAAAAATCAAATTATTGAGCTTGTTGAAGTATTTGAAAAGACACAATAGAGAACTTTCATTTGATAAATGATTGTTTGTGTTGGAATTTGAAAGGAAATTTTGCATTGTAGTTCAAGGTTGATCTGGAAAACTTTCTCTCTCTCCCATATATAGGATTCATTGAACGAAAAGTGCTATATTTCATTCTTATACTTGCATTGTTGGGTCAGAGTCATACAACACTAGTTTCATTTCTGTTACCTTTGAGTAAACAATAGCTCTTAATAACACTGCGTAATCATAAAATTTATCTAGTAACTCTTTTCTAGGGCTCTTTTACACCAACATTTAGCTAGGCTAGCGCTTTGGAGTAGGAAGGGAGATACACTCTCCAAAAGCACAAAACACACAATAGTATCTTGTGTTAGGGAGTGTTAAATTCCATTTGCAACATCTTATCTTGGGAAGCCCTTCTCACACAAGGGTCAAGCACGAGGTCGCATTGGTATTGGTAGAGTTACTCACTATGCTTTGTTGATATCAGTGTAGAGATTGCATGTATTACGGGGATCACTCAGAGGTATAACCACAATGATGAGTGGAAGCCTTTTGAGTTGATTTCGGGCTAAATACCATGCCCTTGCATGTGGATCGGACTGTCGACTGTTCCCCCAGGATTTACTGTTGTTTGTGGTGACCTTAGTGGCCTATCTCTCTAGGTTCTTACCCAAGGTGACTGTGGAGGGGAAAGTCTTCACGGTACCTGAAATTGACATTGACCAAACTCACTCAGGCTCCTTGGAGGGTATACCCACGATTATGTGTGGGAGCTTGCACCAGGGTGTAAGTCCATTTAGCAGGTCATCAGCGTAACTTTTCCATCTTAGCCCCGCCCCTTCTCATCTCATTGTCGCGATGTTGGATTTCATCACCAACTAGTGGCTTCAAAATTAGAAGGTCTTGTTTGCCTGGTGATTGCTTCCTAGATTTTGTTTACTAGCATGTGTTTTTTGTTTCTCGAAGTTGACTATAGGATTTTCTTTGCGAAGTTTGTCACTCATTTACAATAGCTCCCCCACATCGTTCATGTAGAATGCAAGGTTTATCTCCAGATCATTTGGACGGTTCTCAACCCTTGCCTACCAGTACACCTGAGGGCTCTCCTCAGCAGAGTGAAGTCCCAGTTATCACCACACCACAAGTGGAATCCACTGACTCTCTAGAACCTTTTCGAATTACCAATACTAGAGAATATTTTTGAATTCACTGTGGTTCTGAACGACCCTTTATGCGACTGAATTCTTCCAAAGAACTAGTTGTTACCACTTCTGGATCACCCATTGGGCCTTTTCCTGGTGTAGAAGGCCAAGATCCTTTTTGGTCAGGTGATTTCTGAAGGGTCCTTTTTGGTCCTGGTTCGCCTACAGTCTCCGAAATCAACCCTCCGGTGTTTTCTGAGACAGAAACTATACCAGTGAATACCACTTATCGCTTTACTGTCCCTCCCGAGATGGCCCATCTCATGAATACTACGAGTGTCCCAACCAAGGTCACCACTGGTCTTTCTCCTATCAACACTCAGCGAACGCCCAATGTCACACTACCACCTAGATACCATGCGTTGAATGCTTTGTTGAATGCTTCTGTTCCAACACCTCTGCAAACCCGAGTCGGTTCTCCAAGTGGTCCTTCTTTTCCTAGCCATCCTATTCTCGATTTTATTCTGACACTCCCTCAATTTCCTTCTGGCAATCCTAATCCTAGTGGCACTATACCGTCCATTACATCAAACTTGCAGGTTCCCATTGGTGGACAAGGTGGTACAACTCAACTTCCTCTTATCGGACATATTCCACTTACTACAAAACCTTTGATTGGGACACAACTTCCAGTTGGAACACTACCTACGATAGGGGGACCAACCCCGCCTTTTGGACAAAATATACCTCCTTCTTTGGCCTAGTATTGGAATCAGATGATACAAAATCTTCCTGAAACGACTGGGGGGAAACAGACTGTCCTTACTATTGGCCAAACATATCTAGGTATACCCAATCCTATTTGGGGTCAGGGTCACAATGCTCAAACTCAGGTCCCTAATCAAACTCAAGGTTACAATCCTTGGAACTACTATCCTCTCCAACCACCACTGAATCCGTATGGATCTTCCCATTATGGGTAGACTGCTTATGGTCCTACTGGTTTTCTGATAGGGCTTCCACCCCAAAGCCATCAATACCTGCAGGTGAATCGACAGTTACCTTTTCTTGCTACTTTGGATTTGCCAGATTTGTCTAGGATTTTAAATGATCCTATTCGTCACTCTCCCTAATGGCCTATTATTCCAGCCAAGCTTCCATCGGACATTCCTAAATTCGACGGAAAAGTGGGAGAGGACCCAAACAATCACGTTATGAATTTTCACCTATGGTTTTCATCCAACTCGTTGATGGATGACTCTATTCGTTTACGTCTTTTTCAACGAACCCTTACCAGTTTTGCTGCGAAGTGGTATATTGAATTGCCACGAGGTTTCTTCTCTGATTTCAACACCCTAGCTATGGCTTTCCTTACACATTACCAGTTATTGATCCGTTATGATACCGACACTGAGATTTTTACTTCCTTCAAACAGACTAAAATCACTCATATATCTGATCATATCCATGAGTGGCAAAGACGTCGACGTCTCATTAAACTTGAACTCCCCGATCAGTTACTGGCTGAATGGTTTACGAAATCCTTTGTGAACGAAATTGGTAAGGACATTTCCATGGGTGGCATTGTTATGGAGGAGCAGGCTGTAAGTCATGCTCAATATCTTGATCTCATTTATTCGCAAACGGGAACACTTTACAATTTTCTACCTGAATTACCTTGTCCTGGTACTTCTAGCACTTCAACTGCTCCAGATTCCTCACATGCAGGTGACAGTGTGATTGGTACTGCCCAAGCCCACTCACATTCTGTTTCAAACACAACCCCTAAATATGCTTCTTCTAATGTTCAAAATGCTCCGTCTCCTGCCACTCCCACCGGTAAAAATTCTGAGGTAAACGTTGTTCAATCTACCCCAGCCGGTAAAAACAAGTCTAAAAAGGGGAGAGGTAAGAATAAGGAGGGCAAAAATAATAATCAAGCAGAGAAAACTAAAACTACTCCTATTGAAGATAGGGATAAGCACAAACCACGATACCTTTGCCTTATCTGTGGTGACGATCACTACACGAAGGATTGTCCATGCTGTGCCGAGGTCAATAAGTTCCTTCAAGGAACCCCAAAACCTTCTACCCCGACAATCTTGTCCCAACCCTTCCCGTCTCAACAACAGGCTCAGTTGGTCATTCATGACCAACCATCTACTTCTACAACATCATATGTTTTGATGTGTACTGGTGATTCTAAGAAGAATAATGTTGCACTCACAACTAGAGCTAAAGATTATTCTCCATCTAAGGAGAAGGTTGATGATTTACCTCCTGCTTTGGTACAACCCTCTCCAACGACTCCACCTACTAACGGTCCTCTTCATCTCGAACGACCAAGCCTCGACACATTTCTGCGACCCCCCCCCCTAAAGGTATCGTTAGGAAATCGGCTTTCAATCCTCATGCTCATGCGGCCCAAAACTACAGTATTGTTGAAGATCTGGCTCAGGCACCTTCAGTGATGTCAGCCCTTGAAGTCCTTCAGTCTTGTCCTTCACAACGGAAGGCACTGTTGAAAGCTATAGGTGGAATTGGCCCAACAGTTATGAATTTAATAGTCTTTGACTTGGATGATCACATTCCAAGGTTACCCCCTCAACTCGCATTCCAAATACAAGTTGTTGTCTCTAACAAGAACATTTTCCAAACTATTATCGACGAGGGTGCCTCAACGTGTGTAATGTATTTTTCTTGTTGGAAAGATATTGGCTCTCCTCCCTTGAATGAATCACAAAACACTCTTAAAGCCTTCAATGGATCTGGTTTTAATCCTTATGGTGTTCTCCCTTCATTGTCTATCACATTAGAAGGTAAAACGGTCCAAGTTGAAGTAGAAGTCTTCGACGCTCCCCTTGATTATAATCTTTTACTTGGCTGTAGCTGGATCGATTCCATGCACGCCGTTGTGTCAACACTTTTCCATATAGTACATTTCCCTCATCAAGGAAAGTTTTTTACCATTGACCAACTTGCCTTCTTCAATTTTGATACCTGTACTGGCAACGTGTCATTTATTTCCAAAACCCCACTAGGTTATGAGAATGTCGGTGTAGGTCTTTTATAGGACTCCTCGTTAATGGGTACTTTCCCCATTCCAGCACCCGATGTTCCACGCCCGTTAGTTGCTTCTATCAACATGATCTCCACCATGCCTCACGAACTTCCTGCGTCTCACGACCCTTGGATTGTCCCTGACCCTGGAGATCATATTCGTTTCGGCGACGCAATGGCGTTAAGTCCGGTTGAGTCCACTTATTATGCGATTCAAATGGAAACACCTTCTACTCCTTCTCTTGATGAGTTGTCTCCCAATCCTTTTCATGTTATTTTTCCCACTGACGAGATGATCATGTCTGTCATGGAGGACACCCCCTGGGATGATGGGCATCATCATTCCATACTCTTTCTGGAACAACACACTCTTGAGAACTACCAATGGATTTCGACCCCATCGATCGTTGTTGTCATATCGACGGTTCCCGTGACTTCACACAATGTGTTTGCTGAAGGGAACTTAAGTAATATCTCCCCCACAATTCCCATTGACATATCCATTAAACCTGGGATTGTTGAAAATGTTCATAATGGAGCTTCGTGTTCGTCCGACGAAATAGTCACCTATACGTCTCTCTTCAAAGAATTTTGTGACATCTTCGCTTGGAGCTACAAAGAGATGCCCAGTCTCGACCCTGCAATTGTTGTACATGAGATAAAGACATATCCCGACGCTAAACCCATCCGGCAATGCCTTCATCTAGTTCACCCCCGTAAAGTGGCTCCTATCAAGCTCGAAGTTGAAATTTTTTTGAAAGCCGACTTTATTTATCCGGTAGCTCTTACAGAATGGGTTTCCAATCCTGTCCCGATTGATAAGAAAGGTGGAAATATTCATGTATGTGTTGATTATAGGGATATTAACAAATCTTGTTCCAAGGACAACTTTCCTACCCCCTTTGTCGATCAGATTGTCGATGACTGCACCGGAAGTGAAATCTTCTCCTTGATGGATGGTTTCTCTGGCTATAATCAAATTAACATTGCTCCTGAGGACCAACATAAGACTGCCTTTATTTGTCCTTGGGGTACTTTTTCCTATAGGAAACTCCCTTTCGGACTTAAGAATGCAGGCGCCACTTTTCAACGCGCTATGTCTTATGCTTTTCATGATATAAAGCATATCGTTCAACCCTATTTAGACGATTTACCAGCTCATTCTATGCGCAAAGTCGATCACCCTACTCACCTCCATGCCATTTTTGTTCGCTGTCAGTTCTATTGTATACGTTTAAATCCTCATAAATGCATTTTTTGCGTAGAATCCGGCTGTCTTCTAGGTTTTATCGTTTCGCGTTAAGGGATTTGGGTGGATCCTATTAAGGTTGAGGCCATTCTTAATCTCCCTCCTCCTTCTACATTGCACCAGTTGCAAAGTTTGCAGAGGAAAGAAAACTTTCTTCATCGTTTCATCCCTAATTACGTCGAGATAACTCGTGGTTTTACATGGCTGTTAAAGAAAGATTCAGAGTTCGTTTGGGATACCATTGCCAACAATGCTTTTGAAGCTTTGAAGTTGTCCCTCACACGAGCTCTGCTTCTCTTTCCTCTCGATTATAGTCGTGATTATTTTCTTTATCTTGTTGCCTCAGAGTATACTATTGGCATGGTTCTAGTCCAAGTGGATGATGCGCACAATGAACATGTTATTTATTACTTGAGTCGAAGTCTCACATCCACTGAAATCAAGTATCAACATGTTGAAAAACTGACCTTGGCTGCCGTTCAAGCCGTCCAATGCTTCCAGCATTATATCCTCTCACGGAAAACTACAATGATTTCTCATTGAAACCCTATGCAACACATTTTGACACGTCAATTTCTAGGGGGAAAATACTCCAAATGGATTGTCATACTCCAGGAGTTTGACTTGGAATTCGATCGTGCCACGTCTAATAAATCCTTAGTTTTTGCTGAGTTGATATGCGATTTTCCTCATTCTGCCACGGAAAATGTAGCAGTAGATTCATTACCCGATGAATCTCTTTTCCTTATTAACACTGATGATCTTTGGTATGGGGATATCATTATATATCTCCAAACCCAGACTTTCCGGCCTTCTTTGTCTAGTACTGAATGACGTTGCATACGCTATCAAGCTCATCACTACATTATCCTTGGGGATACTCTTTACCATCGAGGAATTGACTCTATTTTTTGATTTTGTTTAACGTTCGACGAAGTCGAGAAAGCTCTGAATGACTACCATTCCGGAGCATGTGGTGGTCATATGTATGGGTATGCTACTGCCCAGAAGATCTTACACGCAGGGTATTTTTGGCCTTCTTTATTTAACGACTACATTGCTGTTGTTCAGAAATTCCATGCCTACCAGACCTACAATCAAAAAATTTGATCACATCCTGCTCCTCTTCATCCTATGGTCTCAGTTGGTCCTTTTGCAAAATGGGGCATCGATTTCATGACATGTCACCCTCACTCGGTCGGGGGGCATGGTTACATTATTGTAGTTGTTGATTACTTTACAAAATGGGTCGAGGTGATGCCGACATTTGATAATACTGGAAAGACCGCATCGTTTTTTCTTTTTAATCATGTCATAGCTCGTTTTGGTGTTCCCCAAGCTATTGTCACTGATCATGGTAGTCACTTTAGGAATTTTATGATGTCTAAACTTACGGAAAAGTTGGGTCTTCGCCATGATAACTCAATGCCCTATTATCCACAAGCTAATGGCCAAGTCGAAGCAATAAACAAAGTTCTTATAACTATGCTTCGATGGATCATAGGAATTCATAAAAAAAGTTGGCACACAATGTTGTTTTCGGCATTGTGGGCATACCGGACATCTGTCAAATCCGCTACTGGGTTTACGCCTTTTCGATTAGTCTATGGTGTGGAAGCCATTCTTCTTATAGAATGCGAGATACCCTCTCTGAAGCTAGCTGTCGAGCTCTTACCCAACACTTATGCTAAAGAAGAACGTCTATTGTATCTGATGTGATTAGACGAAACTCGATGTGACGCCACTCTAGTAATAGAAGCCCAGAAAAAACGTGTCAAGGCACAATATGACAAGCATGTCAAGCCTCGTGTTTTCTCTGAAGGTGATATTGTTCTTCTCTATGAACAAGATCGAGATGTGTTAGGAGCTGGGAAATTTGAACCTATGTGGTGAGGTCCTTATATTGTTCGTCGAGTTTTAGAAAAAGGAGCATATGAGCTGGTAGATTACGATGTATCCCTTTGAGTGAACCCAAGAATGGGTTGTACTTGAAGAAGTACTATTGATAAATATTTTGTGCATAAGTACTTGTATTTTATGTATCATACTTTGTGTGTGTTACTTTAGTTTTCTTTTGACGTTACCTGGTCTCTTCCCTTATTTGACGTTGTGTTTGATTTCTAGATGTCACAGTCTTCGCTACCCTATATTGGCTTCGCTGATGGCGCTATCCATAGTACTCGAAACCTTGCATCCGCTGCGTGGGCAATCTATGCCCCAACAAACGAACTTGTATCTTTACGAGGTGTATGCCTCGGCCGTGCGACCAACAACATTGCAGAGTATAGCATCGTTATTGAATTATCGGTTGATGCTATCTCACTTGGAATTCGTCATTTGGTTGTGTGACTTGACTCGCAGCTTGTAGTACTACAGCTAAGTAATGTCTACTCTATTCGAAGTCCTACTTTTTTACGGGTGTATTTGCGAATTCGCCTCTTGGAACGTTATTTTGAACACATTGAATATCAACATATTCCTAGATGTATTAATACATTAACAGATGCATTGGCTAATTATGTATTGGATAAAAATTTGAACCATTTATAAATCAAACACATTGAAATTCACACAATATAAAGTAAACCGGTAGAAGCCATCTATATATATAACGATCAAAAGAGTTTTTTTTACAAAAAGTTTGTTCGAAGACCAAAATGTCAAAAATAGAAGCTTATAGCTTCTACAAAGTGACTTCATGGATGATGTTCATGGTAACACACGACTGCTCTAGCAACCCTACGGAGTAGTCGACTCATAGCTGCTGATACCCCTACAGTATGACGCTAATCGCATCGTGGAACCTCTTCCAGAATCATATCTGGAATGTCTGCAGTAAGGCCCTCTAGATTTTGTTCCACTACTTGATAATCCTCAGCATACCGTGGTGCTGCTACTACCTCTCCTCGTTGTTGGATGGGAGAAGTGCCAGGAGTTCTATATGGTCCAACATCTGTTTTGTCAACAAACAATTTTGTATTAGTCTTCGGATAAATATTTAAAACAAAAACATTTGAATATGATTAAAAATTCAAAAACATTTAAAAAGAGAAAATGCGTGTAATGCTTACCAAGGTCATCCCACTGAGTATCCTCTGGAAGTGCTAAATCCGGATCTCCTCGAAAATCCAGCCTAGCATAAGTGTAGTCATCAACCATCAACATCTGGGTTTGAAGTCAGTCAAAGAAAATATCGTCGTACTTGACGATCGGTCCTACTACGTGCTAGGCCATGAGCCGACACCATCTCAACATCCTTGGATCCCTAGGACCCAGTATGTTCCACTCAACCTATATTCTAAATACGGGGACCCTCTCAAGGAAGAAGGACACCAGCAAAGATCCATACCCGAATTGCTTCAGGTCACCTCGCCTACATTTAGTCAATTGCTTTTTGATACTGTGAAGCACAACATCTGCCTAGTTGAATACTCCAGGCTTAGTACACTCGATGGCGTACTGGAAGTAGCTCTGTAATTCCTGTTACCCATGATTTTGGTCATCATGATGATGTATATATGATGGTGTATTCAGGCTCTTCATTAGAACTTTTTCCTGAGAAAAGTTACCTTCATCTCTTTCCAGAAATCACAGTTTTGAGGACTGTTCACAGGCTGCTAGTATATTTGCTTGTGAGAATGCATGATTCTCACTGGCTTCCTTAAGCCAAGGTGCGAGAATTTTTCACTGTGTTGAACTGCTAGGGTGCGAACTCTTTCTAAAGAATGGAAAAAGATGAATTCTCGAAGCTTCTAGAAGGGAATCTTCTAGAAGGATGAGATGGCATTCGAATGGTTATCCTAGTACTAGATTCCTTGATATTTTGGGATCATTCTTATCCAAGTAACTAATTCATTCTCTCCTATATATTGAGGGGATTCTCATGGAAAAGGTTAGAAGCAAACAAGGTTAAGCAAGATTCATTGGAGAATTGGTGAAAGATTGTGTGAAGGACTGATGCTACAGTAGCTAAGAACTACAGCAATTTTATCAAANCGAATGGTTATCCTAGTACTAGATTCCCTGATATTTTGGGATCATTCTTATCCAAGTAACTAATTCATTCTCTCCTATATATTGAGGGGATTCTCATGGAAAAGGTTATAAGCAAACAAGGTTAAGCAAGATTCATTGGAGAATTGGTGAAAGATTGTGTGAAGGACTGATGCTACAGTAGCTAAGAACTACAGCAATTTTATCAAAAGTGGTTGATCTTCTTCATGCAAGTGAGCAAGTGTGTGTGTCAGAGCCAAGGGCCATCAAAAGGAAGTTTGCGACATCAAGGCTCAGGTTGTAATCTTTACTTTCCATCAATATGATACAGTAATATGTCTCTTTCCCATAAAGCTGATTCCACTTTATTGTATAACTCCTTAATCATTTACGTAGATTGACTGTTGAATAGATTGTGCTTTCTTCACTTTGGTTGGTTTGTGTTGTCTTGGTATTAGCTGCACAAGAGCATTGGGGTGAATCAGGAGCAACAAAGACCATAGGAAGCGATTATAAGGTATGTAACTTGTTCTTGCCTCCTAGTTCATTCAATAGTCAAAATATAGCGAAATAGTATTATTCTGTCTTGCTTTGTTCTAGATCCAGGTGGATCTAGGGAGATCGGTTTGTGTCCACACTTAGGGATTTATCCAATAACAACTGGGAGTGCCTTTTACATACCGAAGGATTCTCTTAGTAGCTTTCCAATGAATCTCATGGGGGCTCATGGGGGTCCCGCATATACTTGGAAACAACACTCATTGCATAAGAGAGATCAGGAAGGGTATGTGTGAGGCACAATAACCTCCCTACCAACTTTCAATAGAGAGTATTGTCTACCAAAGGAGTAGTCACTCCATCCTCCAATATGACCCCAGAAAGAAAAGGTGAACCAGTTGGCTTATAATCTGTCATCTGAAACCTGTCAAGTACATCTAGTGCATACTTGGTTTGTGCCATATTGATTTCTGAAGTAGACTGTGATACCTCAAGACCAAGAAAATAACACAACAAACCCATATCAGTCATGGAAAATATATCATGCAAGGCAGCCTTAACCCATGAAATCTATGATAAAACACTCCCTGTGATCAGTAAGTCATATACATATAGAAAAATAAATAAAAGGGATTCATCATGGAGAAGGATAAAAACATTCAGATCTGATTTACATCTATGAAATCCCTGAGAAAGCATAAAAGAATCTAGTTTTTCATACCAAGCTCGAGGAACCTGTTTGAGCCCATATAATGATTTCTTTAACATGCATACAATAGAAGAGTCATGAACATAACCCTGTGGTTGGTACATATATATCTCCTCCTTTAGATCTCCATGAAGAAAATCACTCTTCACATCCATGTGATGGACTTCCTAGTGTCATGAAGCCACAATTGCCAAAACTAGCCTAATGGAGTCCATTTTTGCAACTGGTGCAAAAGTTTCGATATAGTCAATTCCATGTACCTGAGAGTAACCTTTAGCAACAAGAAAATATTTATATTTACTGATCTCACCATTTGAAGCTATATCTTTCTGAAATATCCATTTGCAACGAACAACCTTTCTTCCTTTCGGAAGTGGAACCAAATCCCAGGTTTGGTTCTCCATGAGAGCATTGTACTCCTCATCCATAGAAGCTTCCCAGAAGGGGTTTCCCATGGCCTCTATGTATGAATATGGATCTCCTGCAAGTTAAATATAGAAATGTATCGGAATAAACTTCTTTGTGGCATACAAGGCAATGGGGGCCTCAAAAAACTATGATCTAGTCCTCCTCAGATCCGCTGGATTGTCGACTAGTTCATCGACATCATGCAAAGTATTTTTGGACCAGACTGGTATGGAATCCATAGAAGCCATTACCTGCTCATAAACCTCTGAATCTGATCCAAATACCTACTCATCATCATTATCTAAAGTTCTCGAATGAGCATCAAAACCCTCTTCAACTGTTTCATCCAAAAAATCCTCGACAAGTTGATCTGAAACTGCATGTAGTGGACCCTCTTCGAACTTCACACTTTGCTCAATGAAAAGTGAATCAATAGAAGTTTGTAGCAGCCTATAACCTTTGACACCTTCAGGGTATCCAAAAAATATGCATTCAACACTTTGAGGCTCTAGTGCTCTTTGTTTATAAGATAGAATATGGGCCCATGCACGACAACCAAAAATTTGGAAATGAGAGACTTTTGGTTTCTTACCGCACCAATCTTAGAAATGAGTGATTCCCTTTAGTGATTTGTGAGGAATATGGTTCTGAATGTATGCTTCACAATTTATGGCTTCATCCCATAGCTTCGGAGCCTATAATTTATACTGTAGCATGCAATTTTCCATCGCTTTCAGTGTCTTGTTCTTTCTCTTGGCAACATTGTTATGTTGCGGTGTGTGAGGCACTGTATGTTGGATATCGATGCCCTCTTTAGAAAACTTTTTATGCATATATTTGTAACATAATCACCTCCATTATCACTTCAAAGGATCTTAATCCTTCCCTCATACTGATTCTCAAGGAGTGCTTTAAATTCTTTAAAATATTGAAAAACTTGAGATTTCAATGTCAAAAAATACACCCATGTGAAGCAAGAGTAGTCATCGATAAAAGTGAGTACATACTGATATTTTTTGATTGAGGGTTTGGGGAAGGGTCCCATGACATCACAATGAATCAGATGAAGAGGTGAGGATTCCCTGCATGCTTGTCCTTTCTCAAAAAATTTCTTGGGATGCTTACCAAGAATGCAACCCTGACAGATCACATTGGAGAATTTGATTTGAGGCAAACCGGTTACCATGTCTTCTTTGTTGAGTTGATGCAAGTACGTGTAATTAATATTCCCAAATATATCATGCCATAAAATTCTCTCTTAATTAGTATGATTCAAAAATTCTGTACATAAATATTTGGGAATGAAATAAGAGAAGGAATACAACCGAGAGTGATGATCTGCAACATCGTGAGCTACCTGAGACCTTGTTTTTAAGTCTGAAATCTCCACTAAATCCGGATAGAATTCGACCTTTCTTCCTGAAACTGAATGTGTGATTTGATATATGGAAATAAATTTCATGGAAAG
>JASDQU011314563.1:8092-20475 GCA_032191745.1 Picea mariana
CAATGAAAACCATTCCATTAGTCTAATTCAAGATATTGCATTTGATTATTTGAAGAGTAAAGCAATAAAATGGATAATCATATAAAGAAGATTAAATTTGAGTCAAAGGGAGCTTCAAAAGATACCTTGAAACTTCAACATGCATGAAAACATTGTAATTCAGAATGTTAGCACTAAGAATCAGCCTCAGACTGAAATGAGGATAATCCCAGTACCCATGAAAGTATATGTAAATGTGAATGAGTGTTCAAAGGTCAAATGGACAAGACTCAGAATAATAATGTTTTAAACTCGGAAATTTGGGCTAGCATGCACAAGCAATTGGGGTCTTAATCAAATTCAGTCAGTGAATGAGAGTAAAAGTGAATAGGAGGAATACTTAGTGAGGGATATGTAAAGGTTTGCAATTGACATCAGGTCTTCAAGCAACCTAAGGAGGAAAAACTCAAAACACAAGATCTTCTTGAATTCAAAGTTTAAAAAACACTGAAAAACATCATAGCAGTATTATAATCTAACATTCATCATAACACAACTACAAAAATCTCATGTGGATCTTCCAATCATGAAAAATTAAAAATAAGAGGAAACAATATGATATAAGAGAAACTGACTTCTATTAATAAAAAATTCTCAAGTCCAATACATAACCAGAGAACCAATCTTAGTMAAAAATATTACAATAATGGAGCCTCAGCCCAACCATTCCAACCCCTCTCCAAGAGCTCTATACTTCCTTAAATAGAAAATATCATCCAAATATCCATAGGAAGTCGAATCCCATCTCCTCCATTTTATTCTAAGCCTTGGAGATAGGTGGCAACAATCAAAGAGACAAAAATCCAACAAACTACTAATTTTCAGGAAATTGTTGGAAGTCATTAATAAATTGTTTCCACCTCACTGCATGAGGTCTTTAATGGAGATAAAACTTAGGTGCAGGTGTCCCTTGAAATCTAATTGATCCTTTAGAATCCATTTGAATCCTCCTTGATAGGTGTAAACCTCCCAACAAGGCGAATATCCAAACCGTAACCGCTACAAGAAATTTTGTAGTGCCATTGTAAAACAGTTCTACACATTTCATAGCGCCCATTCTATGTATAATATCTCTCTAAAAATAACACATTTTGCAAAACTAAGAGAGTTTTTTGTTATTTGGTATGTGATGAACAAAAACCTCCTCCAATTTTCAAAAATACCTTCCCATTTGTTCATAATCCAAGTTTTAAGTTAGTCACTCAAAACTTGTAGAAGCGTCCCTGCAAAATAACTCTACACATTTCGTAGCGCCGATCCAAAACAGGCCTGTAGTTTCCGTAGATTTGATCATGTTGTGCAATTCCATAGAGTCCATATTGAATTATCCTCTACGAATTTGGTAGCACCACACCTCAAATAGCCTATGTGAAATTGGTAGCGCCCATCATCAAAACAACTATGTGGATTTGGTAGCGCCACTATTAAGTTTAAATTAGGAGTTTTCATAGCATATAAGGTAGAAAAATTGTAGAACATACTACATAGATGATTATGTAGTGCCATATTTGAAATAACTCTGCAAATTCGGTAGCACACCTCCTCTATTTTAGGAAAGTCTCCATTCGCATAAGCTTTCTCTTTAATGTGTGCATGGAGCTGGGCTTTGGTATATGCATTAGATTTGGTAGATAGGATAGGTTTGACTTAGGACACTTGAGAACACACCACCTTTCTCCAAAGGGAATAATGGTAAATTTTCAAGGCTCGATGACGAATTGGGAGTCTATGACCGTAGGAAAAGGACCAAAGGAGTTTGGAAAATCTAACACAAAATTTATGAAGGTGCTTAAAATTTTGATGGTGCATTTTTTAGTGCTAACATAGGATACCAAAGTAATTAAAGGAATTATCAAGATCCAAATAATACTATGAAGGTCTTCTGAGATCTATCTTCTTAGAGATTGGTTCCTTACAATGAAAGTGTTTCGATAAAGGATTACCCTTATACTGGAAAATTTATGATGATCAAATGATGAATTTCATCGATTTGAGCTCACGAGACCAAGGAGAAAATATTTGTCTTGTCGCCCAAGATGATCAAGCAAAGTATTTGACTTTAAAATTCAAACTTAAGAGCTTGTGGTGTAAAATAAAAGTTGTTGTGTGTGTGTACTCTGCAACCCTCAATATTTCCAAGATACTCAAAATAGTCAAAGGAAAACTAAAACTTGATGTTCTATTCCTTGAGGTACATGCTAGAGATGAAATACACAATTTCTTTTCCCAATAAATGAAAAAAAGTTTTAAGACCGACAAAGGAGTATATGTTTCAAAAGTCTCAAGCATATCATTTTCATAGAGAAACATACACCATTATGATAGATTTAAGGTATGGTGACCATGATATGCTATAGGATTATGAATTTCCTCTGAACAAATCAATGATCTACCTTTTACATATTTTAAATCAGCTCATCATAAAGGACTTTAAGTCTATAGGAAAACATACATGTTGAGAAAGGTTTATAACCAAATTTTATCTCACCAATATTTGTTTCGAAAACCAAGAGAATGGACCTATGATAACACAACATTGATTAGTTGTTCTAGAAGCTTATGTAGCAACATTTTTCTAGTGCAACCATCAAAGGAACTCCAATCCATCCATTAGAAATATTTTCAATCAAGGATTCCTCCAACTAGGTTTCCACTATCGAGCGAATGCTACTGGAGAAGATGAATCTTTCAATTGAACTTTATCAAAGGATTCCACACATGGTTTCCTCGCGAATATGAATGAAAAAAAAAATTAATCCAAGCTCAATTAAATAAAAAAATGAAAGGAATCAAAGAAACTAAGACTAAAGCAATTCATCTTGAGTTGCAAACTAAACTAGTATAAATTGGTGGCTTTTATTCAAGAAACCAAGACAAGACAAGATATATGATATACAAACAGAAATAGAAGAAAACATATAAACTACAAAAGAAGACAAGGAAATAAAGTAACTATGCTAATCATATTCCTACTATATCCTACACTGGCTGAAAAAGGACTATGTGAAAGCGTAATGCCAATGTAGCTATTCAAGCAAATCCAAACCTACAACCACATGTTCATCAAAATTCAATAGCAAAAAATGGAGTAGTGAGATATCAAAGATAGGAATAATTGAATCCATTAAATATCTACCCAGCATGTGAAATTGGGAAGTGTTATTATTCATGGGAAATGTAGACATGTAGGATTCCTCCAACAAAGATTCAATTCAATCATAAAATTTATAATGACTACCACAGAACTGATAGACGAAATTCAAAAATGAGTGACATACTTGATGAGACCCATAAATGAAATTTGCATGCAATGTACCTTGTGRGAAGTATCAGTATGGGTGGTATCATTCATTCCATAGGTCAAAGMAATATAATGAGAACCTGATGTAACMATCAACCGAAATGAAWGTGCCTCATTATCCAAGAAAGTCTCCATGGGCCCACATTTTACATAASCCACATGCTAAGAACARAAATGATATATGATTGTTTGAGGGAAACGTTGAGCAAAAGATGACTCCAAGACTTTCCCTATAACGTCATCAAAATCATGTGTGGAGTGTTGGAGTATTGATATAGAATMTAAGGATGAGTGACCCATATACCCCTGAAGGTTGGCATGTTATTCTGAAGCATATTTAGGTGATATTGTTTCTTGGATTAGCTCAATATTTCACATGTCTTGCATGGTGATGGGCTGCATATTTGATAAAATTTCTTCATGGAGATCTGAAAAATCATTTTGTTCCACATGCCTTATATATTTTTTGATTAACATTTGTGCATCGAGACCATAAATTTCATATTGCATATAATCAATGAATGATATATTTGTGCTCACATTCAATTCCAGAACAAAAAAACAATCATCGAAAATGGGGTTATCGTGATCAAATTGGGACTCATCATATTCCATAAATTTGAATTGCAAAGGAATTTCAACATTGTGCATCCTATATGGACTGTCATTAAGAATGGTTCTTTGATCAATCAAAGCTTGGAAATATTGTTTCTCTCATTTATCATTCAATATMTCATCATTGAAAGAGTARTGTAAATACTAAACTGCATGATAAATAGGTAGGTGCTCATGTGATTGATTATCATCAAACAGATTCACATAAAGAGAATGAATATCTTCAAATTCTAAAAATGATGGGTTTTCCTCAATGAGAGGTTCATTATAKACCAAATTGTACTCAYGATTCTCTAGAGGGGAAACACTAAATGGTTCCCACTCTAGGTATAAGGGGTTTAATATTTCTGGTGAAGATTCCACCATATTTTTGATAGAGTKTTTATTTGAGATCATGTACCTCCCATAATTCATCGTCAAATCATGATTTTTCATGAAGGAYATAATTGTTACTTTTCCCAATCCTAAAATATCATTCAAATATACAATATCTTGGTGAATTAATTCTTCATTCAATATGGATTCAACATCATCTATTGAAATAGTTTCCTCATATTTTTCTTCAGAATCAAATTGTAGAGTAACATATGTTTGAGGATATGTTTGAATGGTTTTTAGGTTTGAAAGTATTCCATTGGGATAAGAGGTGGTTGAATGTTCATCATGAATATCTGAATATTGTGAAAGAGAGATAATTTGATTATTCAGATTGTACCCTTCATAAACATAGACGAGGTATGAGAATCAATCAAGGATTTGTCGTTTTCAGGAAATTTGCAGTAAATCTGCATGAATATTTGAAATAAATCATCCACATATTCGTTTCTAAGCATATGTACTCCTTCAAGTTCATTAAAGAGTTCAACATAAACATAATCTACATGAGAAACARTAAATATTTGCATGAATTGTTTCCAGTTATTTATCGATTTCACTGGTAATGTCATAAACCAAGCTTTAATCTACTCTTCAAGTGTGAGGATAAACAATCGAAAAATCTCATTGTCCCAAACAATCTTAAKATTTTKTTGTGTGATGTTAAAATTATCAAGATGCATGAATGCAAAGAAATTCCCTTCACCATCGAATTTTGAGTTTGACAAGAGATTAACTATCTCGACTGAGATGCCCCCTGAGGGTGTCGGAAGAATCAAAGGGTTATCCAATAAAGAGATACAGAGAGGATCCATGGGATGGTTAAAATAATTTAATGAAATGACTCGACATGGGAAGGCTTTTCATCTTCCCTCCTTCTAACACCAATTCTATTGACACGGGAAAAATTCCCTGTGTCAACAATAGGGGTTACCCCCAGTAAGAAGTCCCAATTATACCTCTCATCATTTGGAATAGGGAACCCATCCATATTCTAGCCCAGTAGCAATTTTTGTTTTTGGGTTTATTGGTTGCGGCTTGGCCCATTGATTAAGGTTTTCTAATATAAAGAATCAAATGAAAATAATCTAATATGCATGCGTCTGGGCATAAAATTTAACCAAAAAGAAAACACAGAACCAAACATGCTTCTGTTAATGGCTCGGGAAATAGTTCACACATAAAATAAACACGAATACAAAATACACAACTGTAAACACATAATAGTCTAGCATTTAAATAATCATTTACATTTCTATGCCCACAAATTTAGAAAAAATATTCCCTGAAGAACCAAAATAAGAATGTATCAAACATACATGAGAACAATCTACAATACAAAGTAGATTCTTACACAACCCAAGTGTTGAGGAAAACGTAAAGGAATAGTCCACAATATGTCCAACACGAGAATCATATTTCTTCAGAATATAACTTGGCTAAATAGGCTTCTCCTCGTTAAAAGTTTCAGTAATAGTACATGAAATCTCAAAGAGACAAAATCCATTTTCCTGGATACAATCCCCATATTTATTGATATTCAACTTGACTCTTGGACTTTTTCCTTCTCCCCATGACCTTTCATTTACAACAAAAATTCCTTGTCCTCTTTGTAATGATGAGAGGACAAGGATAGTAGAAATATTTATAATTTAATTTATTATATATAGTTACATTTCAAATTTATCTTTAGTTCTAGTGGGCCATCTTAGATTTTGGATATAGTGCACCTCACCCACCATGATGATTGGTATGGACATTGGGAAACTCTTCTCCTTCCAAGTTTGATATTTGACCATGATGGAAATCAAAATTCTTCTTCGGCTATTTGAGTCTTACTCCCTTTCATTGCTTCTCTACTACTACAAAAATTATTGTTGTTGCTATGTTATCCTTGGAAGTAGATCTTATTTGCAAGGGTGCAACTACATACTAGTAGATTTTTGTGATGTGTAGCTATTTTTATTTCATGGTTTGTTCCCTTCACATGATTCCTATCCGGATTTTTTAGTATGATCTTCCCTTAGCATTGGTACCTGAAACCATTCGACACACATTAGATGAGTGACCATAGAATAATATTGAAATAAAATTTCAAAACCATGCATTTGAACCTATAGGAATAAAATACCTTTCCAATGGTATAAGGAATGCACAAAACATGAATTGGAGTCAAAATTTATGACCAAAATATGAAAGGCAGTTTTGTAGGGTCCTACTCTTGTGTCGACAAGTTACTCACAAAATATCCTTTGTATTGACACGATGAGAACAAAATCTCCTAAGTATTGGAAAGTTAAGCACAAAATATCCTCCATTTCATTAAGTTAGTATTGAAATCTCCTCTATATTGGCACGATGAGCACAAATTCTCCTCTGTATTGGCACGATGAGCACAAACTCTCCAATGTATCGACAATTTAAGCATAAAATCCCCTTTGTGTCGGCACGATGAGCATGAAATATCCTTTGTATCAGCACGATGAGCACAAAATATCCTTTGTATCAACATGATGAGCATAAAATATCCTCTGTATCGACAAGTTAAGCATAGACTCTCCTCTGTATCGACACGATGAGCATGAACTCTCTTATGTATCGACAAGTTAAGCATGAACTCTTCTCTGTATCAACACAATGAGCATGAACTCTCCTATGTATCAAGATGATGGGAATGAAATATCCTATGTATAATAATGTAAGCATTAAATCTCTTTTGTATCGACACAATGAGCACGAACTCTCCTCTATGTTGATAAGTTAAGCACGAACTCTCCTCTGTATTGACACGATGAGCATGAAATCTCCTATGTATCAACACAATGAGTACAAAATATCCTCTATATCGTCACGATGGCAATGAAATATCCTTTTTATCGAAAAGTTAAGCATGAAATATCCTATGTATCAACACGATGAGCACGAACTCTCCTCTATATCGATAAGTTAAGTAGGAACTCTCCTCTATATCGACATGATGAGCACGAAATCTCCTCTGTATCAACACAATGAGAAAAAAATCTCTTATGCATTGGAAATTTAAGCACAAAATATCCTTTGTGTCATCATGATCAGCATGAACTCTCCTCTATATCAGCAGGTTAAGCATGAACTCTCGTATGTAGGAAGAAAAATTGAAAATTTTCTAAGTGTCCTTTTTATCGATAAGAAACAACAAGAGCTTGAGTTCAAAATTCCATAACTTTCTCATGTGATGTCTGATTGAGGCACCGTTTTTTTCAATGTGGAGAGAACGGGGAGGGGCTTCTAGTGAGATACCTTACAAATTCATTCAATCATTTGAGGAGATTCGTGTTTACTGAAGGTCACGGTTAATGAGACTTTCTTGATGGGAAATCCTTGGCGATCATTCTGACACTTTTTGACCTTATATTTTGATTCCATTAATGAAATTGGAATTTTTTTCCCGTAAAGCATACATCTATTTTGTTTCAGGAGTGAAAAATACACTTTGATCAATACCCAAAATTGAAAGCAAAGACATTTTTTAATGAAATTTAGGACCCCATTCTCACTACTTTGCTCGAATAATGTTCCGTTAGTTATTGTTTTATATTTTTTGTATAGGCTCTTAATTAATCCACTGGAGATGAGGTCATCTATTAGTGGCTCAGAAATATAATCCCATGAAAAAAACCAACTAATGTTTGGAGAGTTTAACACTAAGTATGCAATAAGAGTACCAATTCTTCTTTGAGATGCAATTCAGAGCCAACTTGTGCCCTATAGATGTTACAATTAACCCACCTAACAATAAACAACAATTTGGTTATTAACGTTAGTCATAAAATCAAGAAGGCACAAAATATGCACGTTGGCATGGTATGCGCAATGAAAGTTGTTGGAGAAACACATAGACTCAATCACAACTCCAACATGAAGTAGATTATGCAAGGTGAGAAATCAATCATTAGTTATCCATTCCTGCATGGAGTGCTTAATCACTTGAAACCATAGGAATATTGTTAATGGGCGTAATGAGAATTATATGAGCTGGAGGAACTTGGGATAGGCTTTGAGATAAAAGTGTCTTGTTGACACAATCTATGTCGGTGAGAAAGAGAATATCATTGTCGATACACTCAATGTTGATGAGGAGTAGACATATTTCTAGTAGAATATCGATGAAAAAAAACAAAAATCCACCCACAATAAACGCATATCATTGATTGGAAGCGCATGAAGCATCGATGCATCAAAGTTCAAGGATTGATGGGTGTCGATGTATCCGTGCCCATGAAATGATCAATGTCGATGCACCAGAAAGTGGCTAAAGAAAATGTCTAAGTGTTGGCCCTTCCTATGTATCGACGATAAAGAGAGGATGGTCACATGTGTGTTAGCTGAGATATCATTAACTCGTCGATATTGGTTCTATTAGAGAGGAAAATATTAACCTGCCAATATATCCAGAATCAATGGGTTAGAACTTAGAAAACAATTTAAGAGAAAGTTCAAGAAAGTATATTAGTGAAGGAAATCCCAAGTCACCGATATGGGTCATATCGGGGGAGAAAGAAGGATGCTCACCGATACAAAATGTATCAGTGAAGAAAAGTGAAAGCTCATTGATATGCAGTGTATCGATGACGGAAAGATGAAGCTCACCAATATACAATGTCTTGGCACGACAAAGTCTTCTTTAAAATCGTTGAAATGGTAAAGTATGGAGAGTGAGAAGAGAGACTTGGTCTTTTCCATTTGCATGAGAGAGATTGATAGGATTTCTAGTAGAAATTTTAGTAGGGAGCCCCAATTTATTCTCATAGGGAAAAGGTAAAATAAGAAATTAGGGAGGGTGTTCTGCTAGCACAATAGGTTCCAACTTAAACTCATTTAATTAACACCATCGTACCCTTGACCATTTTTCACATATCCTTCTGAAATAGAGTTTTCACACTTGAATTAATTATCTTGCTAATATATATCAGGTTTCTTTCCAAACCCAGATTATGTAGCACACCTGGAAGGGTTCTACTCCTCCCATATGGTAGTATTAGTGGGCATCTTCCCCATCCAATAATTTTGGTTGTTGATTTTTCCCACAATAACATGTCTCCCCCTTCATATCTCGCATATTCATAGAACCATTCTCTATGACGTTTCATATGAAAGGATTCTCCTAATTTGTTCAACCAAACATCCTGATTTGACTATGTACTAGTTGACGTCATACACACATCACCTCCTTTATTTTGAGTATTCTTTCTCTCAGTCAAATTATTCTCGTCAGATCCTATGCTGACTTCTCTCACCTTCAATTTGTAGTCTCTCTTGTAATATCCATATTTATTGTATTTCCAGTATCTTCTCGTCGACTGAACTAGGGATTTAGATATATGATTCAACTTATACTTTCTACATGAGAATTTTCCTTCATTTTTGTCAACCATTCAACCTCTCATCATCAAGGATTATTTGGTTGATCCTTCCATGCTATTCTATCTCATTTAATTTGATAGTATAGATTAAACCATGTCGTCTAGTGTTAGTGTGGTCGAATTACTCCCTGTAACCATGACTATGTTATCCTAGGAGTATGGAAAAGAAAATAATAGGATAATAATCTTATCATCCTTAGTGATTTTAATATCCACAAACAATAACTGACTTATTATTGTATTGAATGCATTTATATGCTCTTTTACTGAGCTCTCATCACTCATCCTCATAATATACAGTTTCTTCTGAAGGAATAGCTTGTTTACTAGGTATTTCAATTGGTACAAGCTTCCCAGCTTGTCCCATAGTTTCTTGGTTGAGTCTTCACCTAAGACATTCAACATCACCAAATCTGCAAGACAAAGTTGAATAATACTTCTTTCCATTCTCTCGATTTTTTCCCATTCTTCCCTTGACATAGTCATTGGAATGGTTCCTAGATAGATCGCATCCCATTTTTCTTGATCTACAAGGAGATATTAAATATCAAACTTCCAAAGATCAAAATTTTGGCCATTGAATTTTTTGATCTCTATCCTTTAACTGCTTGCCATTATTTCAAGCACGTCTTTAAATATCCTTGACTTACAACTCTCACTATACCAAGCTTTAGCTCAGATCCAATATATGCTTAAACTTGCTCTGATATGACTTTTACAAATCAATATATATTTGATATGATACCACTTGATAAGAAATATACATCCACACTAAACCAACTAGGAAAGAGAAGACATATTTAAACAAGAAAATAAATGACAATCAAAGTACACATAGATTTTACACTAGAAACCCAAATGGGAAAACCAATATTCCTTGAGTGTATTTCTCTCTTGTTGTATTATTCCTTCAAAATAAATATTTACATGACTAACCTTGGTCTACACCTAAGAAACAATTTCCATCATACACTCTTGCTTTACACAAGAACGAACCTGCAGCCAATTTGACTTGCATTTTCATGACCATCAACCTTCATCTAAAGATTAGCTTCTACAATATTACAGCATGACTTACTTATAGTATTTACAACATAAAAACCCTAAATCATGGCACCCAAAAATGGTTATAGATCCATGCATATGATTGGTTGCAAATCCCATGAATCTTGGGATTTTTACAGTTGAATTCATTCAGATTACTAGTCAACTACTAGTCAACCTCCAGTTAGTCTTTAGTCATTTGCCACTCAACCTCCTCATGACCTCTTGTTGGCTGACCTTTCAAATTTTCTGTCAGTCACTTTGAATTTGACTTATCTGGTTGATCACTTTGACCTTTAATTTAACGATCAAATTGACTTAACTCATCGGTTGAATTATCTCCCATTCGATACACCTCAACTACACAATGAGATGATTGTTCTTTCATTGCAAAGAATATAACAACCTAACACCGAAAAGGAAAAAAATATTGATGAATTGATCATGCTCCTCCGATAATGAGGGAATGATCAATGTCTATAGAGGCCAACATAATTTTCCAACCAATCATTGTTGCCTCATATAAAGGCGTAGCCATCCCTGTTGGCATGTTTTATAGGCAATGTATGCTTGTCATTGATGGAAAGTACAACAGTGATGATGGCTTGAGTATAGGTATAATGTGCCAGGCGGGCACTAGAAGTATTTTGGGAAGACGCAGCAGAGCAAGATCGTGAAGACCAGAAGAGATAGTGTAGAGGTGCATGCAGAGTGCAGAGTATGTGTGTTTGTCATTGATGGCAAATATCACGACCAACAACACAATGATGATCGCATGGCAAGATCAGAAGCTAAATTCCATTTCGGGTATCAGAAACAAAGACTCCATTTCGGAGTTCCAGATACTGGGAGTTGGAGGAGTCAAGAGTTGAGACTCTTCATCACAAGAGTTCCGAAGTGCCGAAATGAGAAACACCAAAAATCCTGAAATAGGCACATCGACCAAAGTTTCAGATACCGGGAGTTGGAAGAGTCATGAGTCGAGACTCTTCATCACAGGAGTCTCGAAGTGCCGAAATGCGAAACGCCGAAAATCCCGAAACAGGCACATCAACCGGAGTTTCGGATACCGGGATTTGGAGGAGTCAAGATTCAAGACTCTTCATCACAGGAGTCCCGAAGTGTCGAAATGCAAAATGCTGAAAATCTTGAAACAGGCACATTGACCGGAGTTTCGGATACCGGGAGTTGGAGGAGTCAAAAGTCGAGACTCTTCATCACAGGAGTCTTGAAGTGCCAAAATGCGAAATTGCGAAAGCGCTGTATGGATAAGTGCTTGGTCACCATTGGTGGTCACATCGTCGAAGAGATATAGAGAATATCGTGAAGAGACAAGCTCCATTTCGGAGGTTGGGACATGGAGAGTTGAGACAACTCATCACAAAATCCCCGAAATGTGAAATGTGAAATGCGTGTTCAAAATTGGCCCCTGGTCATAACCTATAGTCACATTGATGAAGGCTCAAGGGAGGAGGTAGCATGAAGCTAATATCCATTTCAGAGATTGTGACTTGGAGAGACGAGATGCCTCACCACAAGAATGTCGAAATGCCGAAACGTCGAATTGTGAAATGGAAAAATAATCACGAGACCCATCATTTATGATC
>JASDQU011314564.1:0-13289 GCA_032191745.1 Picea mariana
ATCTAAAATGAAAGAGATCTAATGCATACATAAGAGGGTTATAATGATCAAATATGACACATACCATGATACCTCGGACCAATTACCTCATGGAGCAAGAGCCCTCTCTGATGCAAGACCAGACCGGTAGTGATGGAGGCTGGTACTGCTGACAGGACAAAGCTGGCTGAGAAAAATAAGAGGGGTCCTTCAGGACCATGCTCAGGTCGCTCCTGCTCTCGGTACTCCATGTCTAGGACCATGTGGGCCTCGAGACATGATCTCCTAGTTATCCCTAGAATCAGGGATAACAGTCCTTACAAGTCTTGATTACCTAATTTACTAAATGCCATTGGTACAACCTTGCAGAATTTTAAAGTCCTTAGAGAACTAGCATGTGGACATATGGGTCCTTACCAATCTTTTAACTCCCTAGTGTGATTTTAATCTAAGAAAGCTTCAAAAACTATCCTAGATTGTGGACATGTGGGCATGTATGGGCCCATTACAAAACCTTTAAACTTGCCTAGTGATTTAATCTAAGAAAGTAAATTCAAAACTATCCTATCTTTGTAGTGTGTGGGCATGTATGGACCCGTTATAATTTTAAGATGCATTTGAAAAAGAAACTAAGAGGAGTCCCAAGGGGGCTATTGTCCTCTCCTAAAGCTTTTGTCTTTAAGGGAGATGAAATTTTCCCTCAATTGTTTTTCTGATTCTCAAGATCACTTTATGGAACGAGAGAAGAGCATACTCACAGATTGACGTTCAATTTCTGGTCCCAATGCAAGTAGTTATATTTGTAATATAGAATGATTCCAACTTATCTTTAATCAAAGAAATCCATCCATGTGGTAAAATGAAAGAAAAAAGAGGATAAATATGGATTTTAACCTCCTAAGTGCCTATGTTTTGACTAACCCTTCACGTGGAGAGGGAATCTAAGTGTGGTGCATATTACAATCTATATAGAATCAAACTTAAGAAGGCTATGGGCCTCCAACAAATCACAAAAACCCTTATAGTGTATGATTTTCTGGACATATGCACAGGTCACAGAGTAGACATAGGCGCATTGGGCGCCAATGCATAAATTAAAAATGACTTTTTGGTGCAGTGCGCATAATGCACTAAGAAACACAATGGGTTTGTCACATGTGCTTGGAATACGCACCTGTGGGTTAAAAAACCTACACACTTTTTGTTACACATTCGTGAAAGAAATTTCATATGAAATTCTCTCAACTCAGCTTTGAATTTAGCTTTTTGCAAGAAGTCATGGGTCGGTTATGGTTCCTACAAGTTAAATAAACCAAAAATAAGTGCTAAAACAACCCAAATGGGGGGGAAATTGATACCAATCCCCAGTGGAGTCTCCAATATGTTGCATCCGTTTTGTCACCTAAATGAGAAAAACAAGGACGCTTACAAGTCTAATTGGGTTAGCTGGACATGATAGTAGTGAATGCAAGAGTTAGAAACATCAAGCATAAGAAATAAACAAAGAACTAAACTAATAACAATAAAAGAAACTAAACTAGGGTGCATAAGGAAAATAGAACAAAAAATAAACAACATGCATGCCACCAATGGATAGGTTGTATTAGTGGGAAAACACCAAAGAGAAAGGGAGACTTATGGGTCCCATATTCCTCCAAGGGATGGATCTTGAACCCCCAATGATTGAGCTCTTCTTACGAGTAGAAAACTAAAATGAAATGGTGAAGAAATCCAAATCCCATTCACTCAAGAGGTGATGTGAATGGCCAAATGAAATGGTGCTTGTATGCTCTTGATGAGAATAGAGGATTCCCCAAGAGAATATAGGAAACATAAAAATACAAATGAATTCCCTGAAAATATAGTGCACCCATGGCCTCTTTTATAGAAAATATTTGAGGCATTATTCAACCAGTCTTTAGTGTGAACAAGGTGCTCTTCAGGGCACCCTTAGGTCTTTGACTAGCCCCCCACTTAGATTCAGCTTAGATTTGGGTGTCAAATCAACTTGGGAGATGAACCAGAAGTGGGTGGAAGGCCGACCAAAATAATAAATGCACTGTTCTAAGGTGTGCATGGATTTTTGCATCCACAATTGCGCATCGGACGCATATGCACTTTTCAAGCGTTATTTGACTGTCGCACGTTCACGTGCTGCCTTTGTATCCTTAGCGCATGATGATTTTTTAAATAGTTGTATAGCTTTGTGCCCTTTGGAAATGCATTTTCTAGGCCATGGATGAAATAATGGGTGTTTGAAGATGTTGGATTCCTATAACCATTTTCGGACAAAATTTCAATGATAACATCGAGCTCTTATACTTGGGTGTTGTTTTCATCGAATCCTGGGAACTTTGATTTTGGCCCATTTTTTTCAACTAAGGAGGATATAGCCTCCAAATCCATAGACTCAGGTACGTGCTTCTTTCTTGGTGTACCATGAAGCTCAGGGTGAAGCTTCCAACATTTCTCGATCCAGTGACCATTCATTTGGAAGTGAGTGAAATAATTGTGTGACTTCATGTATGTCTCTCTTTCACTGTAAAGATATTTTCTCTTCCAATACTTTGCAACACTCTTGTTGTCCCAAGATGGTGTTGGTTATGATCTCAACTCTTTGCTTGAAGAATAATTTTCTTCTACTGCTTTTGAGCAGTCTCTTTCACCATACCCCAATCCTACATATTGGGGTCTTCCTTCAACCTCTAATGGTTGAATGATTCCTTGGTCATTGATACCAAGACCTCATGCTTTATACCCCATCTTCCTCAACAAATTCAAGTGAATTCCCTTGGTGTGCCTTTCAAAAATTCCAAAAGAGATATCATCATTAATAAGGGAAGGAATTAAAAATGGAGGATTGTTTACCTCCATTCTTGTTGCTAACGCTTGGTCACCTTCATGAAGTTTGGCCAACTGCTCCTCCTGGTTGGTTGAAGTTGTATATGAGGCTTCCAAGAAACCACCTTGGTTCCCTGGTGTCTGGATAACTTCCTCTATCATCTGACAATATGTGAAGTTATCAACATTTTCATTTCAAAAACCGCAACTAATATACCTTCCATGGCCACAAGTTGGTCTCATGTTGAAGGGACTTTCATCTTCTCTTGTAGCAGAGCATTCCCCAACTTGCTCCTTCATATATTATAGTTGCAGTTATAGTTTTCTCTTTTCTTCTTAAGATTCTTKAAGCAACCTCTTCAATTCAATGTTCTCTTCTTGAATGGTCTGGTTGATTTCTTCAAACTCATGAACCCATGCTTGCTTCTTTGACTTTCCCATGATGACATTCACAATTTGCAAAACTAGTCAAACCTGCTCTGATACCACTTGATTTGTGATTTCTGGGATATCTTTCTCTACAAAAATTCTACAATGAGGACCTTTTATTGACACTTAATAGCATGTGAAAATGAGAAAATAATCATTAACCATTGCATATTAACATGAGCAAATTATCATAATTATGTGCATATGTGCAATTAAAATCTCTACTTAATCAAGCGAGAGTGAAAACAAAACTCACACATAAAATTTGACACCCATGCATTAAAAAAATTCACCAGAAMCTTCTGGATAAATCTTTGGATCCACTTGGAATACAAATCACTTTATTTTCCTTCTATAGAAGGGGTTAAACCTTCTTCACAAAATGTGGCACATGCTCCTTACAGGGCGTAAATCCTAGAGCAGCCTTCTCTTGTACTAAGAGAACTTAAGGCTCTCACATAAGTGACATTTCTTCAGACACTAGAAGGACTACATTTATCTTAATTCAAAGCTCTCTCTCTCTCTCTCCCTCCAAGGTGCCTCAAGGGTCCTCAAGGGGGTCTCCCCTTTACAAATGTTACATAAGGAAATTATATAGTTTCCCTCTCTCGATAATTGAAGGAGACAAGATCCACAAATTTGGGATCTAAATAACAACTCAAGGAAAAAACTGAGAAATCATCTCAACCAGCCTAAACATCCCCTTGAGACTAGGAAACCACTTGTGATAAAATGAGGAAGAATCCCAAACCAACTCATGAGACTCCCAACTTCCCCTTAAAATTACAATAAATTTTGTGTGGTATGATTCTCACTCAAAACTAATTTCCCCTTAAAACTAGGAAACCAATTTGTGAGTTGGATTCTCTCACTTAATTTTAATTTCCTTTTTACAAATTATATGAACACATTATGCTAAAAAATATTAATCAATTTTCCAATTTTAATGACTAATACACGAGCTTCTCATACTCATTTCAAGTATTAATCATTTATTTTGAACTTTGTCAGCTATCATCAATTAACATTTTAATGATCTTCTCCATGGTGTGCAAAGTAATAAATCCTTCTGTGGATATCCTCTTGGATCATATGGGTAGTGAAAATATCAAAAATATGTTTGATATATTAAAGTGGTCATCTATATCAGGCTAATGGCTCAGTTAGAATATGAGAAATCATCCACTGCATCTTCTTCCTTTGGTTCCTAGTCTCATACAAGAGCTAAGAGGCTTCCCCCCATAGGACAAAAGTGTCAAGGACCAAAGAGGATGGTGTTGCGAGGGAAAAAATCTCTTTGGCCAAGGGTAAACCACAACAAATAGGTATGACTACAGAAATCAACTCAATTCCAACTTATGCTATATAAACTAATGTGCAAGATAAGAAAGAGGCCTACCTCGATCCAACGTTCAATGGTGTTCCATCATTGAGAACTTCGACCCAAAGCTTTATACCTGCAATAAGTTCTTAACAAACGAGAATACCAAGTATATAGTGATGATATAAAGGGGTTAGTACATTAGATATAATAATCCATCAATAAACATTACAAACATGCACATGGATAATAATCATACATTTGCAATATACCGATAGGGTGGGAAAGGAGTATTTCTATTAATAATTGATCAGTAGAAGTGAAAACATTACAGACTTCTGTGTCGGCACGGTTCGAAACCAAGAAACCAAGTTCCTTCGAACTGGGCCTCCACCACTTCAATCCTCCACCAAAAGCAAGCTCACAAGAGAGAGTCAATGAGGTTMTCTCAACAATAGGGAAAGAGCTTGGGGGTTGAACACTATGTTCAGACTTGAAGGACAAAGGGATGCAAACTCAATATGAAGTAATTTCTCCAAAGTAAMTTTTCTCTCAAAGTTGAATTCTTTCTCTCCCTTTCCATAGCTCGAAATTGTGCTCTTATAGTCTTCAAAATCCAACTGAAGGGAAGATTCAAATGTTTCCAGTATATGGAAGGGCAAGTATTAGAGATATCTTGTCATGACATGGAAACCCGACTCCATTTTGTATTTTTTGGCACAAATCTCGATGTACGTGGGTTGTAGTGGAGCATCCTGCATATACAATTGTTGTCTAGCTGATAGGGAGCGTATATGTGGAAAAATGTTAATTTTTAGCTCTGGATTCATCAAAAATAAATAATAAAGCCTGCATCGGGAAATGGAAAAAGGCCCTCTGTGGAAGATAGCAATGGTGAGGAAAATCTTGCTATAACAGATGCCCCCTAATGTGTGAGATCAAAGGAGTATCTGCGATGGCCAAAATACATTATAAATAACCCAGGAGTGGAGTGGTAGATAAGAAATTGGATGAACTCGGTTTCTCATTACATTCTGTACTGAATTTGCATACATGGTTGCCAAGAATACAATGCAGATCTATGTGGAAAATATACCAATCAAGTGCTTGTGGCCATGAATAGGAAAATACAAATGCGGTTATTTGCCAAAAGTTGTCATAGTCACAAACAAGGCCCAATGAAACCAGTCTCAAAACTAATCTGAAGATATCTATATACCAAGGAGTACAATATGATCTCCCATGATTACTACAGTCAAACAGGTGTTGGTCCAATGAAAGTGAAGCAACAACTCAGGAAAGCTACGACCACATAGTGATGTCTTCAAGTCTTCTACACTATCTGCCAAGGTGCAAGTCTACATCATGTGAATAAAGGAGTTGAGGTCGAACATAATGAGACATCATTTGATTACCGGTTATTGAGGTATACCATTTACAAATGCGGGATAACCTACCAATAATGAAAGTAGGTATCAAGGCATCGAGTACATTTCTACAAGTGTGAATAAAGGAGTCGGTGTTGAACACTTGATAAATCCATTGATCATGAGACATTGATGTATTCCCATATGTCAATGGTGAGAGAGCCTACCACTAATGACTGCAAGCCTCAAGGTACTCATAAAACTCTAGGTCTCATATCCAAAATAAATGAGTTGAATTCGATGGAAAGAGACCTACTGAAAGGAGAGAATTAAGGCATATCTCATCAGTCAGCATGAGGAACAAAGCATGAGCTTCATGATTTAGTGGAGATCAGACAAAGAACATGTTCATGAACCAATGACTCTGTGCATCTTTCAAGTGTACCAAGTGCAAKAAATATACGAAGAATACCCTCTGAATAACAACCAATGATGAAAAACTATTGACAAAGGCGAGGAAACCACCAATAAGTTTAATGGAATCCAAGACACTGCACGAATCCCAAAGTGTGAATATATGTCTTGCTTTCAAACACAAGGGAAACCACCCAGTCAATGACCAATGATGAAATGTCAATTTTTGGGTTCAAGGTGACCTACCAATGTTGAAATTAGGGCCAACGTGCATGATAAGACTATAGTATCATGAGAATATGAGACAAACTAAGGGTATGGCCGACATGCAAAGTTAAGATTTCTGAGGAGTGGCTGACACAGGTTGATAGACTTCCTTTGAATAAGAGCATGAGACATATGGTAGATTCCGATAGCATAGACTCAATGATGTGACAATTAGATGCATGAGGCATCAATAATGTTCTCTATAGGGACTGGAAGAGTAACTAGTCGGTAGAGAAAACTCTGTAACAAGATCAACTTCCTAAGTCCATACTAAACCCAAAATTATGATGACACAAGAACTCAGTAATTTTTTGCTTTGTTCAAAGGAGACACGACTGCTGCCAATTATAATATAGTACTCCCTTCTAGCCCATATTTTTTTTTTCATAACAAATGAATCCTATGATACAGAGGAGGAAACGAGTGTTGCAAGTAATAAAAACTTGTTCCAACAATGGAATGTACCTATGCTTAATGCAAGGAAATGCATATGGGAGATGGACACTCGGGGTGRTGTTTCCTCCAGGGTATAGGGTGTCAAATTGCGAAGGATATAAACAAGGCTCTACTTGGTTGAGGATGAAAAACTGCTTAGGCAACGKTTTATAATGCAAAGMGAGAACCAGATAAAGGCTCAATACTGCAAGCAAGGGCATGAGATGCAATCACAAATTAATGCCAAAAAATATCCTTTTTTATGTCTTGTAGTCTACTTGGTGTGAAAAAGGGGTAAACTTGTGCCAAATAGACATCTTTTCAAATCCAATTTACGAGTGTGAAAAAGACAAGTTCACTCGACGATCTTTTCTATTTTTGATAACGAGTCAGAAAAGATATTAACTAAGAGTCACGACCTTTCAAGTCCAATTTAATGAGTGTGAAAGGGAAAAATCAATTATCACTTGGCAATATTTTTCGTTTTTTGAACGAGTCGAAAAAGAGCTTAACTCRGACTCGTTAGGGAGATTCTAGGTGGAAATCCATGGGGGAGGCCWAGAMTCCCTTGCGGACCTTCTGTGGAGTGTCGGTGTCTTACGAAGAAACAACCCAAGATTGGGAAGACCCAAAGCTCTCCAAGTCGAGGAGGGAAAAGTGTTAACAGAGGTTATCGTCTCCATGATATATAGGATAATGTMTCTTCCTGGAAAAGACATAGGCGAAGGCATTGGATACCCCACAAGACCATCCCAATCAAAGGGAACCTCGTCAAGACTTGGAGGGAGAKAACTCCGRAAGAGTAAAACTCTCTCTTTTTTAGAAGGTGAAGCAATAGAAATTCTAAGAACGTGGCATAGAAGGTATAAAACCAGAACCATAATAGTGGGATCGACCAAAAATTGCATTGGCATGACCGCTTCCTTGAAGTTGTCACTCTCCGAGAGAAGAGTGGGGTCGATCGAATATTGCATAAATACGACCACTTCCTCAACCATTGGTTGAATAGGATGTGAAACAACAAGGTCAAGAGGTGCATCACCCCCAAAAATAGGAGTATTTTCGGTCAAATATTGCATCAACACGACCATTGGTTGAACAAGATGCGAGACAACAAGGTCAAGAGACGCATCACCCCCAAACATAGGAGAAGTGTCGGTCAAATATTGCATCGACATGACCATAGGTTGAATAGGATGTGAGACAAAAACGTCAAAGGACAAATCAACCTCTAATGGGAAATGGGTGTCAACCGAATATTGCATCGGCATGACTGTTTGTTGTGGTGGGAAATCCCCCTACGAACTAGCACTTAGAGTTATATTATGCATGCAGATAAGAACGAAAGAATTCTACTTTATACCGTCGTCCCAGACTTAATCCCCATTTATTTCAATAAAATACATGGTTAAACGAACATACCTTTTTCCAAACATTCGATGTCGATCCTTATTCACGCTTGATCGCTTGCTAGCAGCTATCCTCCCAAGGTTGACCTGGGTACAAAACAAGCAACAAACTCTACATGCATTTGTTCTACAGATTAATGGACTAGAGATTCAAACATATATTCACTAAACTATGAAGAACTCATATAGTGGGATGGGAAAAGCATTTCTTTATTATTAACTTTAATGAATCAACTTACAATGTCGAGACCAGCAACTGCTCTGTGAACCTGATCCTGGGCTCCTCTTCAAATGCCCTCCAACTTCTTTGCTTTGTATATCTCTTTGCAAAAAGATGGATAAAGGGTTGGGACAATGGGAATGTGCAATTGGGTAGAGTTTCTTTACTATTATTCTCCTCTTCGAAATAGGACCCCTAACTCTTCTTTTATATGCTAGAAGAAGCTAGGTATTTGGACGAACCCTCGGCCATGCATGGCCGGGAGTTTCAGTTAACTCACCCAAAGCTATGTGTTCCATCGACAAATTTCCTTTTTTTGTGCTTTTGTAGGTACAAATGTGATATTTTAGGTCAGCTAGTGTGTACACGCATGCAGTAATGGAGTAGGGTGTGTGGGCCCTTATAAAAGAGGTTTATTAAAGAGTTGTTCAATAGTGCTTTGGAAAAGAAGGGATCTGAGATGGCCTGATGCCAGGTAAGCATGTATGGTGAAAATTAGGGTTATAACAGATGCCCCCTAATGTGTGAGGTCAGAAGAGCATATGATGGCCAAAATACATTACCAATTTTTACTGATGTGCCGAACAAGTGAGCCCAGGGACCAGGAACCGAGAGGCACCGTCTGCAAAATAACAAATGTCTCACCGAGGTGGGCATACCCATGATCGAAATAGAATAGAATCATGGCTACCAATCAAATACACTGTAGATCCATGTCAAATAACTATATAAATTTTATCCGCGAACAATACACAGCGGAGCTACACCTCGAAATCAGAAAGATATACATATAGAGTATCCATCTTCTAGAAGCTGATACGGCCTGATGGCTGGAGATGAGATCTTCAGATCTCAAGCAAAAAATTCAAAATCTTCAAGACTAAGGTAGGAGTGTAATATGAGTGTACAACTTCACTACCCAG
The DNA here is from genome assembly GCA_032191745.1 of Picea mariana. Classification (NCBI taxonomy): domain Eukaryota; kingdom Viridiplantae; phylum Streptophyta; class Pinopsida; order Pinales; family Pinaceae; genus Picea; species Picea mariana. Next base: position 9,606 of record JASDQU011314564.1, read on the forward strand.
AGGTCTTCGACGGCTCGTCGGTCATGGACTAGAGAATCTTGATGATCAGACTGAAGGCTTCATTGATTTCGAAGAAAGACTTGATTGGACGTTCAGGATAGCTGGGTATGGGGGCAAGAGACAAATTGCAGAGGGGCTGACTCAGGCTTGGTAGAAACTTCCCTTGGAMAACAACATGAAAAATAATGAGACTTAGGTAGCATGGCATTAATCATAAGTTTACGAAGCAGGAGGCAACACAAACTCTCCATATGTTTSGAAGAATAACCAAACAGAGGAGGACACAACTCTATGTAGCAAGAACAACTTCCTAAGGTTGTACTACATCCCATAGTTTGACGAACAAATGGAAAGATGTTCTTTATCCAAGGGCAACTCATTATGCTGCCAATAAAGAAAATACTTTTCCCTTCCTCTTTTTGGGGTATATTTGATTTTTTTTGTCTTTTTCAATGATTTTGGAAAAAGAATAAAGGAATGTTATGTTTCAATGGAGGAATGAGTGCTACAAACATATAAGTTCAAGATGCAAGGACAAGACTGATGTTTAGAATAATGATACTTGAGAAAAACGTCTAGGGGCCAAGGGTGTTAAGATGCAAAAGCAAAGTGCTACAAGGCTGGTGTATAAGGTATGCAAACGTGGTTAACAAAACACACAATGGTAACATCCTTCGATGTAAGTTTAACAAGCCAAAAGAAGGTAAGCTCAGTGGTTTTTCATATTTAGAGAGTCTAAAAAAACATAAAAGGAGACTCCATTGGGGTACCTTTTTTGAAGATAGTTTAGTCGGTTCGAAAAAGGGGTAAACTAGCACCGACAAGACGTCTATTCAAAACCATTTTAATGAGTGTGAGAAAGACAAGATCACTTGGCCATTTTTTCACTTTTAAGGAGTCTAAAAAAAGCTTAACTATGGAATCCGTCAGGAATGTTCTTTTTGGACTAGTTAATGAGTGTGAAAGAATAAGGTCACTCGACAATCTTTTCAATTTTAGGGAGTCTGAAAAGAGATTAACTATGGACTCCGTGGGGGTTCCTTTTTTATAAAGTTAGTCCCTCAGGCCCAAAAAAGGAGTAAAATTATACCTGAGGGTACTCTTCTAGAGAACTAAAGTTCCATAGAGTATACCTTTGCTCGTACAGTTGATCGTCTGGACCGAAAAAGGGGTAAACTACCGCCAGACAAATGTGACTTCAAATTTCAGTTTAACGAGCGTGAAAGGCCACAAGATCGCTCGATAATATTTTCATGTTTAGAGGATCTGAAAAGGGCTTAAAAGAAGACCCGTAGAGGTCACTTTTATCAGTTAATCCAGACGAGATCAAAAAGAATAAATGCAGTCTCACTGGATGTTGCTTTCGGATCTCAAAGAGAGCTTTAAAAACAACAAAGTTAGCTCATGATCGACTCTTTGTGGGTCAATTCCTGGCATCTCCTCGGGGGAGCAATATGCTCCGAGGAACACATTGTCTATGATGCTAGGGGTTCTGGAGATATTGATAGGTATCGTTTTAACAATGGTTTCCATATTATCCTCAACATAGATCTCATGTGTAGCTAAGGGATTAATAGGACAAGACCTATCTCCATTCATAGTCAAGGTAAATTCTTCGGCTTCGATTCTGCTTAACTCTGGGAGGAAGTATGATCTGTGATGAATATCTTCCCAGGGTTTGTCAGGACTAGTCATTGCTTCAATTATAGATTCATCAAAGGGAAAGATTAAGTCTAATGAATCGGTGTCAGTGAGAGAACCTTGAGCCCAAATAGGCTCTAGAAGTGGATCAAACTCTTGTGCAACAGTTGAATCAGTGTTGGTTGAAGCTTGATGGACTAAAGAGTATGCTACTTTAGTTGTGGACAAGGGAATGGACATGCACGGGTGCCTTGTCCCATCCATTGTGGCTGATGGGGAAGGAAGTATCCACGGATCATCAAAGTAAATCGTGCGGAACGACGAAACATGAAAAAACTCAACCTTATGGTGATTGTATATAAACTTGATATTGCCTTGAGGGGGCGGGTAATCAAAGGTACCCATCAAAGATGGGCACAAACCAACCCCTATGTTGACTACACCTGGTTGAGGATTATCAATCATTGGGACCGTGGATGCCCCCAATGAAGGGTCAGTTCTGGAGAAAGACAATTGATTGATGGTCACTATCCGGCCCTCGTGCAGAAACAACAAGACCTGTAAAACTGTAGCAACCACAGCTTTCATGGGATAAGCCCAACTCCTTCCTAACAAGAGGTTATAGTCAAGGGGAGCATCGACTACCTCTACCTCAACACACATGGTCTTCCCTCCTAACTGAATGGGGAAAGAGGAAATGATGCCATGTGGTCGGAATGAACGACTGTTGAAAGCAGTGAGGAGAGTAGGTGACCGAGAGAAAATGGGTTGGCCAACATCCTTCCAAAATGCCAGTGACATAACGCATGTCGAGGCTCCCTTATCAACCACCGTGCGGAAGATATTTTGAGTAAAAAATTTCATGGGGTAAGCCACTACTATATGAAATGCTACATGGTAAGGCAGATGAGGTTTTAGGTCGATTGTATCCGCCATGATTGTACCCGGATTACAAGTCTCGGTAGATCCTAAAGCAGTTAACAAGGATTTCCTCTAGGAAGGGMAACTTTGGAGGATCTCCAAAGCGAACATCACACAAGGGGTTTGTGATAAATCTTCCACCACAGAATAGTTCTGGGCGGCCCTTGYGTTTGGGTTGTGAGAATATTTTTTGAACGCACCTTTGGGGATGCGTGTCATTGTTTCACCCAACGTCTTCTCAATCTGTAGAGGAAGAGATGGRAGTYTGGCTTCTTTTCCCTTCTCAGAAGTGCTTGGTTTACTATAGTCATGTGCTCTAGTCGATATAAAATAATTACCCTTCACCATATAGACATTCATAGATGCGGGGTTGTTCAAATATGAAGAGGGTCCTTTGTTTCCCCCTTCCATGTTTGCAAAGGCTTGGGTTAGATTTTTCCCGTGTTCAAATGGATTGGTTAACACAATAGCCTGTTGCTGTGTCAAATTATTTTTGGCTTCTGCAAGCCGAGGACATAGATGGGTCGGGTGGTCTTCCGCGCATAAGTTGCATGGATACCTAGCCTTTCATTTCTCTGTGTTGTCCCTGCCAACATTATTGGTAGGTTTTTTATCCCCCTTACCCTTCTTTCGTTGTTTTTTCTTTCCTTCAGGCTACTAGGTGGCCTTTGGATTAGTCAATTGCACTATGTGTACATCTGACATTTTGGTAGGGGGAGCAACCAAAGCGGTAGTTTGGCTAGCCGTTGTGTGTTGTATAGACAACTACTACAACTGCTTCATCAATTTCTCAGCGGGGTTTGTTTGTGCTGAACCAACAATATCATCGGCATGTGGTCCAACTCTCTGTCTAGTGTTATCAATTATTGAGTGTGGCGCATCTGAAAAGATCTCGTATGATAAACCAGAATAAGAATAGATTAGATGAAGTTGTTGATCTCTCATGATGGTCTCTTCTTCTGAAAATACTCCCGACGTCGCGATGTCTTTGGACAACTGTGGGACCAAAGACTTAAAGAACCACTCAAGAAGGAATGTGGGTGGGACTGGTACCTTAATTAAACTCTTTCGGTGTCTCCATTCTCGGATGTGATCAGAGATATGGTCCACTTTTGTTTGTGA
>JASDQU011314565.1:24620-35419 GCA_032191745.1 Picea mariana
CTTTCTTCAATGGTTGACATCAATGACAACCAACCTTAATCAACAGCGAAGGAGAAATCTCATTTGCTATTAGAAAGCTAGGAAGAGATGTCATGGTTGTGTTACTTGGCATTCAGATCAGCCCATTGGGGCTGATCTAAATGCCAAGTAACACAACCATGACATCTCTTCCTAGCTTTCTAATAGAAAATGAGATTTCTCCTTTGCTTCTACCTGTGAGTGCATAATTCTACTTCAGTTCCTCTTGCTGAAATTTTTATTGGAGGACTTAACTATATAGTTGATTATTTGGCATAGGGAGGATGCTATATTTGGGTTTACATTGGTCCCATAGGTTGTAAATACATAACAATATTTTGGTTTTGAAATCTGCAAGGATTGTTACCATCTTTCCTGTAGCATATAGGGAATACTTTACAAAAATTTTAAAGACATCATAAATGCCAATTTTGTCCCAAAATGTTAAGAAGAATATCATTTACTACTTGTGTCCCAACATTGTTGTTAAGGGATAAACCTATAGCTTCATGCATCCTATAAATGTTATCACAAAAAACAATTTGAATAAGAATGGGTGTAAGGTCCTTCATACCTATTACAGGTTGATGCCTTTCAATGACCTCATCTAGTGCAATGTTTTTATCTTTGCTTTTATTATCATTTCTAGTCATAGCATACAACTTATTCTCAAATTTTTTGATAAATGGATTGGTTCTCAAATCAATATGTGTAGGGTCCTTGATAATGGATAGTACATTGGACTATTCCCTTCTAACTCCTGAGTCAATTATGCATCCATGAACCTTAATAGACTTATGGTGGTGGAAGGCTGACTGCTTGGCCTTGAGACAAAAAAGATTCATTTGAGTATTCAACTTGGAATTATTCCTCTCTAACTAAAAGTAGTGATGCAATGTGGAATTATCAACCCTTTCACTTAGGCCCTTAATAGAGGAATATTGTTTTTCTCTTAGGGAATCAGTATGATCATGAGCAAGATGAACCACATCTTCAATGCATATGAATTCATGATTGGCACATTTTCCCTCTAGAAGATATTTTTGTGCATTCCAAATTGGCATGCACAACAGTGAATGCTTCAAAATGATAAAGGATAGACAATAGGGGTCACCAAATCATTGTAATCACCCTTCAAGATGTTGTACATATTGCAAAGTCCAAACAAAACTTATGGAAGAAAATGGGTCACTAAAGGAATCATAAAATAGTATAATTAATCATCAGTGGCCCCATTACCAATAATATATGTACCCATGCACTTAAGAAGACAATGAAAATAACAAACTAGTTTCCCAAGGTCCCTAGTCTATCAACGATGTTGCAGGGCTTACAAGTTTTGGATGAAACTCAAACAAACAATTTAACACGTTATTCAATATGTTTTATGATGATAAGAAATAAATTAAACCCACTAGTATGATAGTTTGATGGGAGATGCAAGAGTCCATAGAAGCTATGATGTAGGCTACATCAAGTTGCCAATGACACAAAAAATGTAGGTGAGGAAACAAAGAAGGTAGGTGGAAGCCACAACAAAGAGCATGATAAGGAATCAGGGATAAATACACAACCAGGCCTACATTATACAATGAACTAATAATTATTTTCAATTGGTGGAAATTGATATGAAGACCCTAACAAAAAGTATGATCCCAACAAGACTTTAGTTGATTTCGAGATGGATCCTAGGCATGAAGGAAAATAACATGATCAAAGAGATGATAGAGATTCCAACATAGAAATGGGACATGAACACTTGAGAGAAATAGAGGACACCATGCATATAGAAATTTTGAACTAAGTAAACACTTAACTATTCCACATCAATGGAATTGAGTAACCACGTAACTATGCTACGGAAGGTCTGCATGACCAACGTGTTAACACATAAAATTGATCATGTAAATGAGGATTTATGGTTTTCAGAGCCTATATTTAACCATATCTCTCGATATTATGTCATACCATGAACTAACATCCTCCTCGGAGTATGCAAGCTATAGTTGATCTAGCATTGTGAACTGGGCATCCTAGTGAAAATTCAAAATAACCAACATCAATCTCATAGCCATCAGATACTCCATGGGATTTTTTGTCTTGTTTGGAGGTCAAGAAGGGTTTGTCTACTTGATTTTCCTTTGGCACTACGAACTAGCTCAGGCGTTGTGAATTTAGAGAGGTGCTACGAAATGCGCTACGGAATGTGTTGTGGAAACTCTGTTCTAAGACTATTGAACTGGTATTTTTGACCAGTTGACTTCCAGGAGGATTTTCGGGTTAACCCAGATGAATTTTCAAAATCAAAAGGAGTTTGTTGTCAAGCACGGACCCAAGAACATTAACCTTTTTCATTTTTTACACAAGTGTCATAGATTGGGAGATTCAAAGGAATATTTGAGCCCTATTTTTTCAATTTTCATGATTTCTTGTTTGAGACATGTTTTTGCGACATGTATTCCAGCCAGCTGGAAATGAAATTCAAGAAACCGAGAGAGGTTTTTCTTTAGAACGAGATTATATACAAAAATAATTCTCATATTTTACACAGCTATTATAATTTGATACTTACAAGTGGCATTTTGAAGCCTATTTTTCAAAATTTGGCCTCCTGAAAAGCAAGAAATCAGTTAAAACGTGTCATTTTTTGTTTGTAATTGTTTCTATTTTGGGAAAGGGGTTGGATTTCGAATTGGTGAGATGGAAAGGACCTATATTGCTATATATTCATTGTACAAGAGTAGAGTGGGTTTGTATTCATGAGCCAAGAGAGGGTAGGAGCAATATTAATTTCATTTGTAAGCTTGAGGGCCTGTTTGTAATGACATTTTCTGCCATTAAAGATTCATGAGAGTTGTTATCATATTGTTTTCTGTGTTTTTCCATTTCTTTGTTATCTTATGGGTTGAATATATTGCAGGTTTTGAGGATCATAGTTTCCATTGATTGATTGATTCATGAACAACAAAGGATCTGTTGTAGCTTTCCCATTTAATCATTGTTCATTGTTTAAGCAAATATTTATCTGTTGTAGAAAGGATCTCTGCATAATGGATGTTATTCCTTTTTTCATATTCACTATGCTTATACTCATCATTATATATCCATTTTTCTGATATAAAGTTTGATTTCCTTTTATCTGTAGGATGTTATGACTCCATGCCCAATGGAATGCCTCTGCAGACTTTTTGTTGCCCTCTCCCTTTCTTTCTCATCTTGTTGATCCACCTACTCAAACCATTTTAATCCATTTACATTTTGATGGGTACTAAGCTTATCCTCTAACAGTCTAAGGGTGATTCTCAGTGTTAACACAATGCCCACACGACCACAGTGCCCACAATCACCTAACACATGAGCTTTGAAATTTGACCCCCTGTGTCAGATTTGCATTGTGCCTCACTAAGCTAAACCCTAGTTTCATAGATCCTCTAACAAACACTTTTCTAGGTGATGGAATCACAGGAGAGCGGTCCCCCTAGTTGGAATCTGGTGCCAAGAATCCGACAGAATGGGTGTTTCGTCGGTAGGAGACACGGTTTGGGTGCTATGGCGAATTGCAACTCGTCTCCTGAAGTCATTCAGGGACAAAATGACAATTTGGTCCGAGGGCACAAAATCACAACTAGATGACATAACTGAGTTATGTAAGCTCTGGAAGGTCTGTATTGCCAATTCCCACATGACCATAGCACCCACAATCGCCTGACATGAGCGTTGTTAAATTTGATCCCCTGTGTCAAATTTGCATTGTGCCTCATTGAGATAAACCCTAGTTCTAGAGGTCCTCTGACAAACACTTTTTTGGGTGACGGAATCACAAGAGAGGGGTCCCCCTAGCTCGAATTTGTTTTCATGAATCCAACAGAACTAGTGTTTCATCGATCCAAGGCACGGTTTGGGTGCTATGGCGAGTTGCAACTCACCTCCTGAAGTCAGTCAGGGACACAATGACAATTTGGTCTGAGACCACAAAATCAAAATCGGGCAATGTAACTAAGTTATGTAAGCTTTGGAAGGTCTGTATGGCCAACGCCCACGCGACCATGGTGCCCATAGTTGCCCAACACAGGATTTTTGAAATTCGACCCCCTGTGTCAAATTTTCATTGTGCCTCGCTGAGCTAAACCCTAGTTCTGGAGATCCTCTAAAAAATACTTTTATGGGAGACGAAATCATAGGAGAGGGGTCTCCCTAGCTGGAATCCATTGCCAGGAATCCAACAAAACTGGCGTTTCGTCGATCCAAGGCATGGTTTGGGTGCTATGGTGAGTAGCAACTTGCCTCTTGAATCCATTCAGGGACACAATGACAATTTGGTCTGGGGGCACAAAATCACAATCAGGAAATGTAACTAAGTTTTGTAAGCTACGGAAGGTCTGTATTTCCAACGCCCAGACAACCACGGCGCCCACAATCACCCAACATAGGAGTTGTGAAATTCGACCTGCTGTGTTGGATTTGCATTGTTCCTCACTGAGCTAAAGCCTAGTTTCAGAGGTCCTCTAACAAACACTTTTATGGGCGATGAAATCACAGGAGAGGGGTCCCCCTAATTGGAATCCGGTGCCAGGAGTCCAACAGAACTGGTGTTTTTTTTATCCAAAACACGTTTTGGGTGTTATGGCTAGTTGCAACTCGCCTTCTGAAGCCATTCAAGGACACAAAGACAATTTGGTCTAGAGGCACAAAATCTCAAGCAGATGACATAACTGAGTTTTGTAAGCTCCGAAAGGTTTGTATGGCCAAATCCCACATGACCACGGTGCCCACAATCACCTGACACAGGGGCTTTGAAAGTTGATCCTCTGTGTCGAATTTGCATTGTGCCTCACTGAGCTAAACCCTATTTATGGAGATCATCTAAAAAACACTTTTATAGACGATGGAATCATAGGAGAGGGGTCCCCCTAGCTGGAATATGGTTCCAAAAGTCCAACAGAACTGGTGTTTCGTCGATCCGAGGCACGGTTTGGGTGCTATAGCGAGTTGCAACTCGCCTCCTGAATCCATTCAGGGACACAATGACAATTTGGTTCAGGGGAACAATGAAAATTTAGTAAGCTCTGGAATGTTAGTATTGCCAATGCCCACATGACCATGATCCCACAATCGCCTGACACAGAAGTTGTGAAAGTCGACCCCCTGTGTCGGATTTGCATTGTGCCTCAGTGAGATAAACCCTAGTTCTGGAGGTCCTCTAACAAACACTTTTCTAGGCGACTAAATCACAGGAGAGGGCCCCCCCTAACTGGAATCTAGTGCCAGGAGTCCAACAGAACTAGAGTTGTGTCGATCTGAAGCACAGTTTGGGTGTTATGGCGAGTTTCAACTCGCCTTCTGAAGTCATTCAGGGACACAAAGACAATTGGTCTTGGGGAAAAAAATCACAAGCGGGTGACGTAACTGAGTTATGTAATCTTCGAAAGGTCTGTATGACCAACTCCCACATGACCATGATGCCCAAAATCGCCCAACACATGGGACTTTGAAAGTTGACCCCCTGTGTCGAATTTGCATTGTGCCTCACTCAACTAAACCCTAGTTCCAGAGATCCTCTAACAAACACTTTTCTGGACGATAGAATCATAGGAGATGGGTCTCCCTAGCTAGAATCTGGTTCCAAGAGTCCAACAGAACTGGCGTTTCATTGATCCCAGGTACAATTTGGGTGTTATAACAAGTTGCAAATCGCCTCTTAAAGCCATTCAGGGACACAATGACAATTTGGTCCAGGGGCACAAAAGCACAATCGGGCGACGTAACTGATTCTTGTAAGCTCTGGAAGGTCAGTATTTCCAACGCCTGCGTGACCACGGCGCCCAAAATCGTCTGACATAAGAGTTGTGAAAATCAACCCCCTGTTTTAGATTTTCATTGTGCATCACTTAGCTAAACCCTAGTTTGGAAGATCCTCTAACAAACACTTTTCTGAGCGAAGGAATCATAAGAGAGGGGTCCCCCTAGCTGGAATCTGGTGCCAAGAGTCCAACAAAACTAGCATTTCATCAATACAAGGCATGATTTTGGAGCTATGGCGAGTTGTAACTCGCCTCTTGAAGTCATTCAAGGACACAATGACAATTTGGTCTAGGGGCACAAAATCACAACCGGGTGACATAACTGATTTATGTAAGCTCTGGAAGGTCTGTATGACCAACGCCCACATGGCTACGGTGCCCATAATTGCCCGACATAGGGGATTTGAAAGTTGACTCCCTGCGTCGGATTTGCATTATAACTCACTAAGCTAAACCCGCGTTCCATATATCCTCTATAAAAAACTTTTTCGGGCGACGGAATCATAGGAGAGGGGTCCCCCTAGCTAGAATCTGGTGCCAAGAGTCTAAGAGACTGGCATTTCGATGATCTGAGGCACAGTTTGGGTGCTATGGCAAGTTGCAACTCATTTCTTGAAGCCATTCAAGGACACAATGACAATTTGATCTAGGGGCACAAAATCACAATCAGGCGACATAACTGAGTTTTGTAAGCTCCAAAAGGTCTGTATGGCCAACGCCCACACGACCACAGTGCCCACAATATCCTGATAGAGGGGCTTTGAAAGTTGACCGCCTATGTTGGATTTTCATTGTGCCTCACTCAGCTAAACCCTAGTCCCAGAGATCCTCTAACAAACAATTTTTTGGGTGATGGAATCACAGGAGACGGGTCCCCCTAGATAAATATGTTGCCATGAGTCCAACAGAACTGACGTTTTGTATATATGAGGCTTTGGATGGTTAGGACTCTCAGTTTTATGGCAAGAAAGACAAATTTAGGTTCAAATGATTGATTGATTGATTGGAGAGAACACATTCAATCAAAACCTAGTTGGTGGATCCTTGTCTACGCATTGATTTATGAAGGTTGGTCATTGTATTGTTTCATTGATTGATGAAATATTATCTTCTTCATCATGAAGCTTGATGATGAAGATGAGGTACAGGGAGAGCTTGTTGATGAAGACAAATGCTTAAAGTTTTGTTTCCCTGATGCCCATAGGCCCATGAAAGATTTAGGGTTATTTCAAGAAGTTATTGTAAAAACCCAATGTTTGTCAAGGCATTAAGGTCTTTGCAAGTTCCATTTTTCTGTGAAGAAGAAGTCCTAAGGTTTTTTACCACTCAATTTGTCTTTTTTGGATGTGCAAGGTCTTCACTAAAGACAAATCGAAGGAAACTCATAAGACAAACCACTGTGACCTCAATTTTCCTTCCCACTCTTCAAGGTGATCCAAGACAACCATTAGGGAGGCTTCCCTACAAAATATTTAAGTTCTTCAACTCAAATATGCCCAATAACAACTATATTCTTAACCCTATGCTTTGCATGAATGCATATTAGGACAACACCCCATTCCAATGAGCTGGAAATGAGTTTTCTTCAATTTCCTCATATGAACCATATGAGGAATCCTTGTTAGATATATAGATTCATGATCAAAATAGGCATATACAATAGCTCCCTTGAGATCACAATTTCTAACGAATGAAGAGGTCCCCCTTCACCATGTGATATACAAATTTCCAAACATGAGAACATATTTTTGGAAACAAAAAGGGAGTTAATTGTTGACATATAACAATGTAAGAGTATTTCTCTAGCAATGAGGCGAGCACTTGGGTGATTGAGGGTTGTTATATAGCTCAAAAGGTGGTTTTGTATGCTCCTGGTCAACTGTTGTACATGCACCCTGATATGTTATATGCAAACCTGTAAGAGGAATAACAAAATCCACAAATTTTCCAACATATGGAAATCCCTTCTCTAATAGTTCTTTCATAGTTCTGTTTGAAGGATGTTTTTTAAATAGTGAATTTCAGTTGTTAAATACTCTCTAATGCCAATACAACCAAATGTAAAGCAACTGCTAGTGCATTTCGCAGAAAAATGCAAAGACCATCTTTTAGCAACGAAAACGGAGTTATCTCAAGCATACAACCAATATGAAGTTCTAGGCACAAGAGTGAGTGTTCTAATTTACAACATGATTCTAAAACCACCCTCTAAGGACTGGAATAAGGGGCAGTCAAGCTTATAGAAAATTCCATAGACACATTTTTTCAAATAGTTAATTTGTTACCTTGCACTCCTCTACTTATACACAAAATTTGTATGCCATTCTTGTTGTTGTTGTTAGCATGAGATTTCAGGGATAAATGGGTTGAGAATAAATCTTGAAATATTTGTTTCCCTACAAATATATGGTCAATGCATAAACAAAGGATCTGGACACTTACAAAACTCAAAAGTGATTATGTTCATGGTGGACTACTCAATCCACAGTAGAAGTCGACTTCCCCATTCTAATATACAAGCCAGCAATGAAGCATACCATACCAAAGGTGAATACCACAAATTTTACAAACTTAGTGCACCCCTCAAGTGTAATATGATTTCTAGTGGGTAAAGTCGGCCTCTCCAGGAAAGATATGCACCCAACACACCCTAAATCCACCCCCACTTCAAAAAAACATCATTCAATGACATTATGTGACCCAACACAAAAGATTTGACCTCCTTTCAACCCAAACTCAGTTAGAAATCATGAAACTCTTCCACCACTAAGAGAAACTCAACTGCGAGTGAATAAATTCAACTTCTATGAAGATCAATGAAGAAATATGGATGGGGGCATTACATATTTACCAAAAAATCATTTGTTACTAGTTTTCTTTTCATTGCACGCGGGGTATTTTAATTTTTTAAATCTCGATGGGGGCATTACATATTTTCCAAAAATTCATGAATGCACATTGTTAATGGTTTTCTTTTCTTTCTACGTGGATTTTTTTAATTTTTTTTGTTTGTATAGTCGGCACTAAATTGGGCGCCCTTAGCACCGGATTTAGCGTCGACTATTGATAGAAAATGTAATCAATTTGGGGTGCTAAATGGGGTGCAAATTGCGCCTCATTTAGCACAAATTGTGGAAGATTGCGCAAAAAGGAATAAACCGTGTGTTTGGGAGGTAACTCACCCAAATCGACAAGAAGAAGATCCACTAGATGAGTGAGTAAACGATTGAAATTGGCCAGAGTATAATTATCAATGTTCTCTACAGTTGGAGGATCAAAATTTCCTTAAGGAGGAGGAGGAGGAGGAAACTCATCTCTTCTTAGGGGGATGTCATCAATACCCCACAAAAAATCCTCTTCTTATTTTTTCCAACTAGAGGGTTCACATTATATTGATCCCCTCCTATGGGGATAGTCAAAGCATTTGGTGCTTATACTAGTTCACTTTATGAGGAAACAAGAACTACAAGTCTATGCCTTGTTGGAGGTAACCCCGAAATGAATCAAGGAGGAATACCTTGGTTCCTCCTAGAATGATAAGAAGACTGATAAACCACTTTGAAATGGTCTAAACTAAGTAGAAGATTGTAATGATTTGAAAATMAAAATGACACATTTGTATTTCTAAGTGTCACGCCAATCAATAGACCACTACAAAAAAAGTTTGAAAAGACAACGAGCAAACACATTCCTTCAAATGCTAGTGGATAATGATTAAATCCCAAGTTCYAGTTAGTAAGGATCCAAAAAAGGGCCTTCCAAAGTTCAACCTAGGTCRATGGTGAGGGCATGAATAAAACTAGTGAAGATATGGGAGATAGTTATAGTAACCCCACAAAGTTATCATCCAAGGGGAAATCCCCTTTCAAAATAATTAGGGAACCTCTATGGAGGGATATAATAGTGTTTCTCTATCTATMTTAGGTATCACAAGAACTTCTCACTTGTAGCCACTCATGCAAAACCTAGAATAGGTTGCTAAGGTTACCTATTCAAAATTATAATYAGGTAGAATAGTTGTGGATTAAGCTTTCRTGTTGGGTAGGGATACATGAAACTTCATCCTGTGGGAAAAAATTTGGGTAGGAGAAGTCACTTAGAGTAACAAACCAACTAGTCTTGGGTCCCATTGCATACTAATGTCTTGTCTAACCATGTCAAATTTCGACCTAACCCTAACCCATAATCCATTGACCCTTAAATCCTTAACCCTTAATCCCTAGACCCTTAATACCTCAACCTTAGTTAATCACAGCTAATACCTTAACACAAAAGCTCTAAATCCCCTAACCCCCAATCCATAGACCCTTAAACACTTAAACCCTAATCCCTAATCCCTTAATCCATAAACCCATATGCCCTAAGCACTTAAACATTAATCCCCTAGCCCATATTAATCCCTAAGTCATTAACCATTCAACTACCTAACCCATAAGCATCAAATCCCTTATCTATTGACCCTTAATCATTTAAACCCTAACCCTTAATTCCTTAAACCCTAATCCCTTAGCTAGTCGTAGAAGTCGAAGAGAGTGCATAGAGTAGTTTAAATGTTTTCACAAATTAACAGAAGGAATATGGATTCTTGGATTGGTTTTGCAAATGTAGTGACTGAGGGAATGGTGGTTGTCTTGGATATTTGATAAGCATGAGTTTGGGTGTGAGAAATGTTTTTGTTGACACAGATATCGACTATCCCACTCTTAACCAATTGGATTCATGTAGATATCCTTTATAAATACCAGTAATTCGGAGTTGTTTCTGTAAAATTCCTACTAAATTTCCTTTAAATTTTTCTTCTTGTGTTTTTGTTTTGTTCTCAATAAATCATTGACTAGTGTAAGGTAGTTACATAAACAATAAATGTGCCCATATGGAAACTAGGGTAGCAATCCACTTTTTTAATGAGTCAACAACCTAGAAATGCTAAACAGTGCCCAAGATAGCAAGGTTAGTGAGGGATTTTCCTCCAATGCAATA
>JASDQU011314566.1:15479-29208 GCA_032191745.1 Picea mariana
CATGAGTGTTGGAGAATCAGTGTTGCCATCAATGCCAAAGGGGGATGTTTTTTGGAAGATGATTTGATAGTTGGTTGTCTTTTATTTCAACCCTTAGAGATGGATTTCAACCCTTGGAGAAGTCCAGAATCCCTAGAGATTGATGGTGTGAAGTGGTTGATGTCAGGAGATGTGTTGGGTGCATTTGATGAAGTCTATTTGATGCTCCAGATGTGTGGTTATGGGACCCAAAGTTGGTTGAGGAATATGGACATGAAGGATTGTGTAAATGCATGTAATACACTCATAGAAGGATAGTCCTTGTCTTTTTGGTTCTGGTGATAGATGGTACGCCATGTGATTCCTCACGGTTAGGGAGATATGGCCTTGTGAAGTTGGAATCCCTAAAGAATGGTCAAGAAGCCCCTAGTTGGTTACAAGTGAATTAATTAAAGGGTAAAGTTGTTGTGACAAGAAAGTACTAGAAGCCCTAAGATTAAGGAAATAGATTACTATGAAAAATTATATAAAAACCTCAAGGAGTCTCTCATAGACACACACACTTACATTTAATATGTATTTTGTGAATGTTATGGTCTATTATTTTGGTCTATTGGTGAATCTAATAGAAAGTATGAGGCATCGGAGAAAGTGAGAGGAAAGAGTGAAAGGTTTGAAGCAATAGAGTGAAAGGTTTTCTGAAAAACCCTAATTTGGCTAGCCGTCATGGGTCAGGCATAGGATGTCCCGCTAGTAACCCCTGCGAGTTGCCTAGGACACATCACATGAGGCCCCGCGTGACAGGTAGTTTTTGTCCTATGAGGACAAGACATAAGTGAAGGAGGATTCTTATTCCTGGTTTTTGAGGTATGAGGTGAAGCTACAATATTGTGTATCAAGTTAAGAAGCATCAGGTCAATTACATATGTAAAAGGTATGTTATTCTATGGTTTATGTGGTTGCATCTTGGTGATATTGAAATCATGCTTGAGGCATGTGTTTTTGAGATTTAGTATGTGACTTGAGGCACATCTTGGATGTATGGTACATGTTGGTTGAGGTATATATGATAAGGCATATTGCAGTTCCATATCTTGGTTATATTGGTATATGGTGCATGACATGATATGGTATATGGTTGAGACACTTGTTATGGTTGATGTGCATGTTTGGCACATGGCGTGGTACAAGATTGATACATGGTATGGTTGATGTGCATGGTTGACACATGGTGTGGTACAAGATTGATACATGGTATGGTATTGATGTACATGTTTTATGGTTGAGGCATATGGTACAAGTTATGGTGCATGGTTGATGCACGATTTGGTACAATTGTGGTGCATGGTTGATGCATAGGTTGGTACAGGTGTTAGTGCATGGTTGATGCACTTGTTGTGGTACAAGTTGCAGTACATGGTTGATGTTTGGTATGGTATAGGTTGATGGTTTGGTACATGATTTGGTACATGGTTGAGACACATATCTTGTGATGGTATGTTGGTGATCTCAGTGCATGCTTGGTAGAGGCATGTGTTGGTGATGTTGGACATCTAATTGAGAGGTGTTCTTGGTATATGATCCACGTGAAAGGATCTAGTTAAGTATCAATGATAGTGATAGGTTGCATATAGTGACAATGATAGGTTGACATGTTACAGGTTGATGTAATAGTGGCAGTGATTGTGGTAGTGATAGTTTGGTCTACACTTATATTTCAAGGTGGAAGGACGGGGCAAGGAAAGGGATTTGTAGCCTCCTTCCAGTTGGATCCATATAATCAAGGAGTTGTAGCTTCCTTCAGGTTAGAGCTTGTAAATAGGGGGTTTTATCCTCCTTCTAGTTGCAGCTGGAGAATTGGGAAGTTGGTGCTTCCAATGAATGTATTCTTTGATATATAAAAAAACATTATGTGGTTTTCTCCCGTTTGGGTTTCCACTTAAATTCTGGTGTACTGTATACTTGATGTGATGTTGATTTGATGTTTCTTATGTTTATATTATCATGATAAAATGATGATATATTGATGATATATTGTTGATTAAGTTGAAGTTTATATATTGTGGTTGAAAGTATTAAAAGTGCTCAGACCGATTCACAAGGTTAAGATGAGTTAGGGAAAGCAAGTTGATTGTGTGTGTGTATGAAAAATGATGTTAATACAATCAATGCTAAAAATATAAATTAAATTCCCTAAAAATATAGCTAAAGAAAAAGAGAAAAATAATGATACACTATCTAAGAGAAAAGGAAAAAATGTTGGTCCACTAGATATCAAAGAGAAAAAACGATTGCTGCAATAAATCTTGAGATAAGAGATAATATGATTCAACAATAGAAATTTTACAACATCAACAATAAATTTTTATTGAACTAGCTAAGAATGTAATGAAATATGCTCTAAATGATCAATTAAATACCATTAAATCATAAGCTATTAATCACTTGAATGAAATATAATTAAACTATGATAGTTAGATGCAATACATTAAACCCTAAGGGCTAAAAATGCAATTAATGTAGAAAATGATGAAATTATATGACAATCTAAGCTAAGATGCAAGACATTAGTCTAGAAAGTGATGAAAAATGTAAATTCAATGAAAACCCTGTTGGAATACTGAGAGGGGGAGTGAATCAATATGAGCACTTTTTACCACTTTCAATCACAATATCTAAACTTCAAATTTATCAGTAGTATATCATTTATGATTGAATTCAATATATCATGAGCATATAACCATAATCTATATCATCACATCAAATTACCATATGCACAAAACACTAGTGTTTACATAGAAACCCAAATGGGAGAAAACCATAGAATGATTTCTTATATATAACAAGAATACATTCATAAGAAGCACCAAATTACAAATTCTCCAACACCAACTAGAAGGAGACACCAACATGAAGGAAGCACCAACTACCTAATTTCTCTAAAACCAATTGTAAGGCGGCTACAACCCCCTGATTTATAGACACCTACCTGAAGGAAGCACCAACTCCCTGAGTTCTTCGACGCCAACCGGAAGGAGGATATGACCCCCTGATTTACAAGCACCAACCTAAAGGAAACTACAAATCCTTTAATTCTTCGTCACCAACCAAAAGGAGGATACAACCCCCTTTCCTTGTGTTGGAGCCGCCCTTGTTTTTTTTAGCCTGTCACAATTTTTCATTTTGATGCTTGAAATCTAAAGATGGTTTTCTTTTTCCCTCGGAGATATCGAGACATCTGAAACTTTGTCACATGAGCAGCGACGATCATTCTACTCTCGAAACAATCCCTACCTTTCATAAAAATGTTTCCTCTTTTGGTTCTACTTCGGTATCTCGCAGGTCGGATACTATAACCCATGTAATTCACACGTCCCAAGTCAAGAAACCGCGAGGTCGTTTTAAATTTTCACTCAAGACAGTAACAAGGGTAAAGTTTTCTTAACTCATGATTAGACGTTGTCAGGGTTTCGCGCCTCGGCATTCACCAAATCCAAAAATTTATTGTCACAGTCCCGATAGCCGAGAGTGCGAGGTCCTTATTTGAGTAACTCACGTCAGGAAGTAAAGGCAAAAGCTAACCATGGTAAAAAGTTTCTCTCAGCGTTTCACCACTCGGCATTATATTTTCCAAAAGTTACACCGTCTAAACCCTGACTTGCGAAATCACGATGCAATTATAACTTGATTAATTAATCACTTAATCCAAGATTATCTTCCCTGTAATTAAGTCATGTTATCCCGACCTCGCGGTTTCGCAACTCGACATGTAAATCTCCCAGAAAATTATCTTCGAAGCTCCGAGTCGCGATATGGTGAAAGTAATAATTATAAAATTAATCGAGCCTCAATCACGATTACCTTTTAATAACCAAAGTCGATCTTCGCAGTCTCGGGTGTTGAAGACTCAAAATGTTAAACGGAAATTCCCGATATAACGAGTAGCGAGATATTGATTAGAGTTGGCGAGATTTGATTAATTAAGCTAAATCAAGACATATCCCACGTTTTGATGCTTGCACGATTCACGAGGAAGCCTCTTCTCCCATACGCCAACTGACGTTTAAACTGCCAAAATTTATGAAATTAATGAGGAAATAGGGTAAATCTATGAATATAGATCGGATTTTTACGACAAAAATTTATTTCTAATTATGATTTGATAGACTTATTCTGAAAGGTACCGAGTTTTCAAATATATGTAAGAGCTAAGGTTCATTATAACAAATGCATTTCATATTACGTAGAGCACATTATATCTGAGTAAACTGACTTCTGTATGTATACGCAGTTCTATCGCAGAAGAGCTAAAATGCAAGCTTTAGCCATGGCTCCACGGAAAGCAGCAAAAGAGAATGTTGAGGTTTCAGGACAAGTCTCAGACAATGTCTATGATACTTCACCCCGAAGTATCAACTCGGTCCCGAATTGGTCATATGTTTCAGATATTCTGCAAGCAGAATTGGTGGATTATTCCAACGAATTTGACGACAACGAAAGAGATGATTTAACCACCAATTACAAAATAGTCGTCCAATCCAGAATGCACAGAGTAGCAACCAGACCACGGTTGCTTCCATATTATGATATGGTCCAATGGGCATTGAACCATGTGGACATACCGACTAGGACTATCATGGACGAGCAGAGAGTCACCATCGGGACTTGGCCAGAGCATTTGCAGACCATGTATAAGCTGCCCACAATGTCTGACTGCACATATGGTGCTGAATTCTTGGAAGAATTCAAGGAGAAGGAATGCGTACAGTACGATAAGACCATGTCCAGTTTGATAAAGGATTGGGTTTCAAACACCGCGAAGTTCAGAGCTGATACCCACAACATTTATTCAATCGCTTCATTAGAACCGCAGTATAGATATGTGGCCATGATGGCATGCCGCTTATATGGGAGAGAGGACACGACGCATTTTTTCCTTGCATGGGTGCCTCTAATGTTTCAGGTCAAAGAAGGTTGTTATTTTAATTGGGCAAAGATACTTTCGAATAGCTTGGCCAATCGGGTCACAGAGTATTGGGAGCAGAAGGAGAATGGGAAGGTGTCATCATTCTTCCTGTCCGCGTACATTATGGATGCAATTTGTTCTATGACACCATTTCCATTGATGAGCTGGAGTTGGAATCCAGCCGAAGACGAACCCATACATGTATATCATGCAAAATTATGGGAAAACAAAGTAGAAAATTTTTCATATGAAATTTTTAACTGGGTAATGGTGCCCCTGCATGTCGCCATTTTTGGTCACCTGCCACCTTGGATCTCGGACAACATAATAACAAATCTGAGCAGCATCGCAGACTGGTATGTAGAAGCTAAATTTTCCTACTTCAGAGTCTTCAGGGCTTCTATTCCCCCCATGCGCTACCATTGTTCATCCCCGACAAGATGGCTTGTCGCGAGGTTGCTCGGCAAACGGTAATTGGCGGTGTGAGCAAAGAACTTAAAGGGTATTCGAAAAAGGTATGGCCGTCGTTTCCTGTTCGTTTGAATTCTTATTCTTTATTATATTTCGGGCATGCCAAATCCGAGGCGGCGGCCCTAGAAGACCTAAATTTGGTCTCCATCGAGTATAAGAAGCACGATCCGCAGAGGGTCGTGAGCAACCATTTGGCTAATTGAGGGCTCAAAATATTTGAGCATGAGAATTCACCCTCGGATGACATTTTCCGAGGAGCTAGGTCCTATGAAGAAATTCTAGCCCGGATTCAATCTTTGGCACCTGAGGAAAGAGCTGATGTATTGAAGTTCCAGGAACACCGACATAGCTGTCTTCCTGCTGTGTTGTGAGGGGAGAGTCCAGGTATTTCAGAGACAAAACAGAAGGATGCCGAAGGTTCTAAAGATGCAACTCCCGACCAAGGAAAACACCTGGACTAGGAGGAACAAACGAAGAATCTGGAAGCAAAGAAAAAGACTCCAGACCCGCCAAAGAAACAGAATCCGGAGATAGAGATAAAGACTCCAGAACCGTCAAAGAAGGAGAGTCAGGTCGATACTCCAGGAAAATCGGCAAAGCAGGTCAGAGAACCCATCACATTAGTCACACCCTTGCAGTCGACACGGGGAAATATTGGTGAGGGTTGGATATTCAATGAAGAGTTGAGGCCCATAAGAGTAGAATAACTCCCTCCAAATGAGTTTTTCTTTGACAAAAAGAGAAAGGCAGTAGTGAAAAGGGAATTTTATCAAGAAGGAGAGTCATCTGCAAAGAAATATAAAGTCATAAATGATGGAAAAGAAAAGAAAAATGAGCAATTCACCACTAAGATAGCAGGGACACTAGGATCCTATGCCTCGATGAATCAGTTTTCAGTTGGACTCCTAAAAAACCAAATTAGAAGAAAAAATCGCCTAATTAAGACCCTTGAAGCCAGACTGGCCACAACAATAGAGAATGCTAAAGATCAGGCGAGCGTGGGAATGGAGCAGGCTAGGTTAGCCGATAAGAACGAGATAGAGATGCTCAAAACTAAGCTCGAGAAAACACACCTGGTGGTCTGAGATGGTCGGATGCAAGTGAGCCAGTAGAGGGAGTTGATCGAACAGTTGCAGGCTAGGGTGGAGATCACTGAGAACAAAATGATAGACATCGGGATTTTCAAATCCCAGGCGATCAAGATTCGGAGCAGAGTCTCTGTGGCGCAGCGAAATTTTCTCACCAAGATAGAAACGATTAGGGACAGCTGTCTGTTGGTAAATCAGGTTTCCGAGAACCTATCTTCCAGAGAGAGGGATGACGAAGCAGCTCGGGTCACCTTATAGGAGGCTGTGATAGCCACGAAAAACAGGGTTTCGACAGGAACTCCCAGGTTCACCATTGCAGAGAAAACCAGGGGAAACATTTTGTTAAAGGAATGGGAGCATAACATCGCCGAAGGCAAACAACAAGCCCAAAAGATAACCAATTCTTTAGAGGAGGCCTTCAATTCCATAGATGGCGAGCTGCTGGGTATTGACAGCGGAGGCAGTGCCGAGACGTTGATGCACATGAATATGGAAAAGATCTCGCTCGATCTGAAGGAAGAGGAAGAAAGAGATTCAGCCGATATCTCGCATATGACTATGGTGGACATAGTCCAAGTAGATAAATGCATGATTAAACCTAGCGCGTGATTATACGCCATAGACATCATAGATGGACAGATGGAGGACAAGCTGCAGCAGTTAGCCCATGAATGCTACTTCTTTGAAGCCAGTTGTCAAGGTGAACCATTGCAGCTAATATCTCAGCTGGTGGAAAGATGTATCGCTTGTACCGAGCTCGCACAATGACAAACAACTGGCACCAAGTGAAGACAGAGTAGGAGAAATGAAGCGATTGCTCTCTTCTCTGTCATAACCGAAATTTTGTGACTATTAAGATTCTATCATACCTGTAAAATTGTATAAATATATCACAGAAAGAAATAAAAAGGGTGGACCTTTTTGTGTTGATTGTAACAGAGTTTTTTACATTTGAGAAGTTAATGCAAGCAAATCTGAAGATTCTCAATTCCATCACGACTGCGTTACAAGTTTGTTTCCTTGTATTTCATTTTTCGTTTCATTTCATATTCATAATTGATGTGCTTCGTTATACTTTAGTACGACCACTACTATAGTGAATGAATTTTGGTTTTTTGTAATTGTTTACTGTCTTTCCTCTGCACCAGCTATCAACGGGTGTAAGACCAGTCTGCATTTTTAGAATTCGACATATATTCTCTCCTACATCGGTTATTTCCTTACAATTTTCCTCTTCTGTTTATTTGTGAGATTCTCCCCTGGTAGAAGCCTTACACTATAGACAGCTAAATGTTTTTCTTCCACCTCACACCTTTTATTAAAATATAACACAGTTACGGGAAAGAGCCTTTGATTTGCATCCCTATTTTATTCCTGGAACCGTAAAATCTCTTTATTTCGACCAAATCGAGACAACATTTAATCTCTCTTTGAAGTTTTCCCTACTTTTACTGTTCCTCCATGACTGTCCCTGTACCAACACAGCCTAATATCGAACCCGGACTATCGGACCAAACGCACATTGCTTTAAACCTTTTCGACACAATTCTTAAAACTGCTACTAACCGGATCGAACTGGAACGTTCATGGGCAGCCATTGAACAAGATATAACTATCCAGGAACAGTTGGAAGCTAGACAACGCCAACGTAAAAATCTTCCCTAGTTTCCTTTACCGAAGGTTGACGTTACCCTCTTCTCCATATTTTACCCACTTTCAGATGCCTTGACACTGTACTTTTAAGCCTTAAGTACAGACTCAGGAACAACATCTTTTTGGCACTGTTGCCGGGGACTGAAGTTACGAAATCTTTTTCCCTGGGAAAACAACATTTGTTTTCGTTGAAAGTGTTACCCTTTGATAGTGGAACAAAGAGTACACACCTTTTAAGGCTTTTTAATATTTCACTTGGCGACTCCACAAGAAATAAACTGGCATCCAATCGAAGGAATACCAGACATAGCCCGAATGGTAAGCAGATTGTGCCCGTTACTGATCCTGAAAAAATTCTAAAGGCGAGAGGCTCTTTTAAGACAACCGCTGCAGTTTACAAACTTAAAACCCCATCACTGAAGACTAAGAGTCCTTCCGAACCCTCAACTTCGCTCATTCCTCTCTTTGATGCTAAAGATTCAACGTCAAACTGCTCCGAAGTTAGGAGTGAGATTCATCCAATAGTCCCCTCAGCACACAAAGGAAAGGGCCCTCTTGAAAGTTTGTTGGCTTTTGAGATACCCTCTTTTCTTCAGTTGAATTTCTCGACTTCACCAAATTCTGAAGAGTGTGTTACACACTTGAATCCCACACCCGTCAGTTCACCTGATTTCGTCTCTTGCAAATCCGAGGAACGGAGTCCTCGCGTTCCTTATCTTTCCTCATCGGATTTTCCTCTTCGCGAAGAAAATAAATATTCCCTTTTAATTTTCCAAAACCCCCTTTACAACTTTCCACAAACAGCGATGGCAGCCGTTGGAGGAGGAGGTGGAGGGTTTATAGGAGGAGGCAGAGGGTTTATCGGAGGAGGAGGGGGAGGAGCCCCTCTAGGAGGAGCTGGAGGCCAAGGGCCTACTCCCCCTCCTAGAGTGTTTGCGAAAGTTGCAGCCAGATACGCTCCATTAGTATTGACCGTCCCTCTACATGATCTTCTAGAAAATTACATAAAAATTTTACCAAAATTCACCGGGGAAGGGGATCTGACTGCGACTGAACATATTAATTTTTTCGACCAATTCGTGGATATCTTCGGTATCGAGCATGAGGACGTATATTCGAGACTCCTTGTCCAAACCTTTGAAGGTCAAGTCTGAACTTGGTTTCATATCCTACCCGCAGCTTCTATCTTGTCTTATGACGCTTTGGAAGATTCTTTCCTCAGGCAATGGGGCGAGAGAAAAGACCATCTCTATTATTTAACCGAATTTGGGTCTTTGAAGAAAAATAACTCAGAAACAATCATGGAATTCATTCAGAGATTCAACAAATTGTACAATAAAATCCGAGCCGAGGTTAAACCGTCCCAACCCGCGGCTAAAGTGACTTTCGTTGAATCTTTTGAGCTGGATTTTGCACTCCTTTTGCGAGAGAGAAGGGGAGCCACCCTAAACTGTATGCATGATGATGCAGTAGAAATAGAGTCGAAAATGATGGCTTTGGGTAAACTTAAAGCTATATTAGAGACTGGAAACCGAGAGACCAAGCGCTTTAGAGAACAAGCAGGACCTTCAGGGTCCAATAGATCCTCAGATGATAGGGTGGACGATATGGCTAGAGTGATTAAAGAACTGTCAAATAAAATATGCAGAATGGAACTCGAACAAGACAAAGCTGATTCTTACCCCAAAAAGGATTTCAAGAGGAACCCAAACCCCCCGAACCAACAAAGACAAACAAAAAATGAAGATCAAAAAATACAAGCTCCCTTAAAGAATAAAAAATTTATAGGAGCGAATGATTTTCAAGACTTTGGAGATTTGGATAATGATGTCACGAACTTCGGTGATGAATGTACTCAACCATATCTAACTCGAGAAGACTATGAAAAATCTCTAAACACGCAACAACCATCGAATAAGGGTGAAGAAGGTGATCACACTGATCTCTGTGAATCTCGACCAGAAACTGAGATGATAATGGCGAAGTTTCAACCAAAGTACAACTTAAGATCTAAGAGTAAGCCCACCTCAACGACTCAACCCAAGAAAATCCTTCAAATAGGTCAAGCTTATGAACCTCCTTCGAAAGAGACCTTATTACCCAACAACAAAACTAAAGTAGTAAGCACTCAAGAGTCCGGAGTGAAAAATTTTGAAACCCAAACACAAGAAACCGAACCAGTAAATAAAGTTACGTCTTCAACCAGGACCATGAGGGATAAAGTGGTCCAGACAAATAAGTCTAAAAGGAAAGATGTGGAAGTATCAACCAAAGAAGAAGACAAGGTGAGTGGAGCTTTCAGTTTTGAAAATGAGTTAAACAAAATTAAGATACCAATCCCTTTGGTAGAATTAGCGAAAAACCCCGTTTATCGGAAGCAAATTACCAAAGCGATGGGTGTCTCTGAGCTAGAAAGCCAGTCTGATGTTTTAAACTTGGAAGATGATAAACCTAACATCACCTTTGGTCCCCATTTTGAAGGGGCCAAAGACACCATTGCTCCCTTTTACATCACTCTGAATGTGTACGATCAATTGCTGCATAATTGCATGTTAGACTCCGGAGCTTCCCATAATGTTATGCCTAAGATTATAATGGATAAGTTGGGTCTCCAGATCACAAGACCTTATGGAAATTTGTACTCTTTTGACTCGAGAAGGGTTAAGTGTATGGGAATGATAAAATATCTGGTAGGTACCCTGGCGCATGTCCCAGTTAAGAGTATCCTGATGGATGTGGTTATCACAGATATTCCCCCTAAGTATGGCATGTTGTTATCTAGGTCATGGGGAGCCAAGTTGGGGGGTTCTCTACATTTGGACATGACATATGCCACAATCCCTGTGTTCGGTGGTCAGTTCACTCGGTTGTACAGAGAAACAAGATTAGCATATACAGTCAGTGACCTTCAAAACCCAAACAACTTCCCTATTTACATTGCGGACCAAGATCTGGGAAATTGCATTTTGTCTTTTGATGATGGGTTGGATGGTTGTCCAGAGGAAATCGATATAAAGCAAGAAGATTCAAGTCACATGACCGAGGATCTGTGTAACACCAGAGTCTGGAAAATGTATTTTGATGGTGCTTTATCTTCTGAAGGGGTAGGTGCAGGAGTGCTTTTAGTGGCTCCCGAAGGTAAATTCATTGTTCCTTTCTCCTATCGACTGCAGTGGGACATAGATTACACTAACAACTTATGTGAATATGAAGCATTGATTTTAGGATTAGAGGCTGCCAAAAAGCTAAATATAAGTAACTTGGAGGTATATGGTGATGCAGAGCTAATAGTCAAACAAATAAACTGACAGTACCAAGACAAGCATCCCAGACTAAGAACATACATAAATTGTGCTTGGGATCTCATGGAAATTTTTTTCTCATCCATAAAGGTCCATTTTATCCCTCGTGCAAAGAACCTACATGCTGATGCATTGGCAAAGGCAGCTTCAACCTTCTCTCCTCCCACAACTTTCAAACTGAAGTACCACATTGAAATCAGATACAAACCCTCTATACCAGACAATATCCGACACTGGCAGGTCTTTGAAGATGATGAACAAATTAAGAAATTTCTTGCAGCAGTGGGTGAGTTCTCCAAAACTCATGCAGACCAAGAGGATCAAAATGACCTGATGTGGATCATGCAAGAGGGGGAAGACCCTGAAACCTTCCAAGAAAAAATTGTGGATCATCGTATGTTGGTCCTTAAGAACAACCAGATTCCGAAAGGATTAATTCCTTTAGAGAGACTTTTTGATTAGAACGACGTACCTGTAAAATCCACTTTGCAGCCCCAACCAGAAGAAGTGGAGGATTGTGATATAGGAACTGAAAAAGAATCCAGAGTGGTAAAAATATCCAAGTTCCTCCCTCTCAAAACCAAAGTTAAGTATAAAGACCTACTCAGACAGTATAAATACATTTTCGCCTGGTCTTACAATGAGCTAAGAACGTATGATACTTCCATAATTGATCACAAGATACCTTTGAAACTTGGGGTCAAACCGTTTAGGAAAAAGCTTAGACAGATTAACCCCATTTTGTTACCTGTGATCGAAAAAGAATTTAAGAAGCTGTTAGACGCAAAAATAATTGTACCTCTGAGATACTCAGATTGGGTAGCAAACCTGGTCCTGGTCAGGAAAAAGAGCGGGGAAATCAGACTGTGTGTGGATTTCCGAAACTTAAATAAGTCGTCTCTCAAGGATAATTATCCGCTGCCTAAAATGGACCATGTGTTAGAGAAATTTGTTGGAGCAAACTGAATGTCTATGAGAGATGGGTTTTCTGGTTATAACCAAATCGCCATGAATGAACAAGACAGGGAAAAAATTGCTTTCACCACACCATGGAGTACGTTCATGTATGACAAAATTCCTTTTGGTTTGATGAATGCAGGGGCCACTTTCCAGCGAGCTATGGACATCACTTTCGTAGGATAAAGGGACAAGTTCATAGTCATTTACCTCGACGATTTGAAGGTTTTCTCTAAAACTGATGAAGAACATTTGATGCATCTCAAACAGACCTTCGAAAAATGCCGCAGGTTTGGTCTATCTTTGAACCCAAAGAAATCACATTTCGCTATGTGGGAAGGTAATATTTTGGGCCATATCGTATCTAGGGATGGAATCAGGATCGATCCTAAGAGGATTGAAGCAATAGATAATATAAGTATTCCCAGAAATTTAAAAGAGATTCAATCTTTCTTAGGAACAATAATTTTTTTACGAAGGTTTATCCCCAATTTCACTGAGATTGTCAAATTGATCACATGTATGTTGAATAAGGATAGCGGAGTAAATTGGACAACCGAGGCTAGAGCATCGTTCATGCATATTAAAAAATTCATAAGCGAGGCACCTGTGTTAGCAAGCCCAGACTATTTGAAAGATTTTCTTATCTTCTCGTTTTCCTCTGAACATACTATTGCCGCGGTGCTCCTACAAAAGGATGAAGAAGGATTCGAAAAACCGATCACATTTTTTAGCAAGAGCCTTAGAGATGCAAAACTGAAATATGACATAATAGAAAAACAGGTGTACGCAATGGTAAAAGCGCTAAAGGAATTCAGAACTTATGTATTACATTAAAAAGTTATCGCATACGTGCCTACCAGTTCTGTGAAAGATATATTGGTACAGCTAGACAGTGACGGAAAAAGAGGGCGATGGCTTGCTAAAATCCAAGAATTCGATCTGGAAGTTAAATTGACTAAATTGATAAAAGGGAAAGGTCTAGCCAAACTCTTAGCGGAGTCAAATTTCAGAGCCCTTGATATCAATTGCATGCAGGAAAGCGATGAAGACACAGACCTAAATGAACTGGATGAAGAAATGAGTCCAAACCAGATCGAAGAGAAGTTCTTATCATCGGGCTGGTACAGAGACATAGTGTTTTACTTGCTGAACCTAAAATGCCCAGACGAACTACCACCGTCTAAATGCAGAACTTTAAAACTCCATGTAGTTAAATATTGTATAGCTGAAAGTCAGCTATATTGGAAGGATCCACTCGGGTTCCTGCTAGTCTGTTTAGTTGAATCAGAAACTCAGTGGGTCCTTCCAAT
>JASDQU011314571.1:11268-24590 GCA_032191745.1 Picea mariana
AATCCTAGTAAACCTTCAGGGGGGAGATCTAAATCTATAGGTAGATCTAAGTCTCCAGGAAAATATTTGAGGAAATGTTGGAAGTGTGGTAAAATAGGGCATTATAAGAAAGATTGAAAGTCTAAGAAGGTTGCTAAATGAAAGGGATCTGATAGTACCTCTTCCACAGAGGCAAAACCTCCACTGAAGAAGGAGGTGATTTTTACCTTGCATCTACAAGTACACATGCAGACCATGATGTATGGTTGATCGACTCAGGTGCGTCATACTATATGACTCCTCACAAGGAGTGATTCTCTGAATATGAAAAATATGATGGTGGTGATGTATTCCTAGGATATGTCTCAACAACAAAAATCTTGGGACATGGAAGGTTTAAGTTGCTACTAAAAGATGGAAGTATCATAACTCTCCCTAGGGTTCTACACATTCCAAAACTATCCAGGAGCCTAATATCTGTAAGTAAGATGGATGATGCAGGAGTGGATACTGTATTTGGAATTAACACTTGCAAGATGGTACAAGGAGCAATGGTGTTGATGAGGGGAGTCCAGTGTGGAACTCTATACAAGTTGTTGGGAATCACTTATACTAATGGGTGTAACAGTTCTGTTGTCCATGAATAGAGAAATAAAGAAGAGAAGACCAATATTGTCCTTGGAAACAAGACCATGTTGTGGCATCAAAGACTGGGACATATTGGATAAAAGGGCCTTCAAACACTACACGGTAAAGGTATGGTTGAAGCTATGTCTAATTGCACTATGGTTTTGGATTTCTGTGAACATTGCATATATGGTAAACATAATTGAGTAAGATTCCCATCTGGTGCTACAAGAGAAAAGAGGATCTTAGAGTTGATACACAGTGATGTGTTTGGACCTGTTCTTATCCATCCCTAGGTAAATCTATGTATTATGTTTCATTCATAGATGATTTTTCAAGGAACACATGGATTTATTTTCTTAGAAAGAAATTTGAGGTATTTGAAAATTTTTAAGAGTTTAAGGCTCTGGTAGAAAATCAGACAGAGAAGAAAATAAAGGTATTAAGAACAGATAATGGTGGAGAATTCTACATAAATGAATTTGAATAATTCTGTAAGAAGTGTGGTATAGCAAGGCAGAAGACTACTCCATACACTCCTCAGCAGAATGGAGTTACAGAAAGGATGAATAGGACACTGGTGGAAAAATCAAGGAGCATGCTCAGCGGTGCCGGGTTCGGACAAGAATTATGGGCAGAAGTAGTGGGTACAACATGTTACCTGGTCAATTGATCGCCTTCATTTGTGTTGGATGATAAAACTCCACACAAGGTATGGTCTGGAAAGAAACCCTCTCTTCAACATCTTAGAGTGTTTGGTTGTGATGCTTATGTACATGTTCCAAAGGAAAATAGGAGTACATTGGATAAAAAGGTTGAAAAGTGTATCTTTATTGGTTATAAAAATGGTGTGAAAGGTTATAAGCTTTTGAATGCATAAACCAAGAAGATAGTTTACAGTCGAGATGTTGTTTTTAGAGAGGTAAAAGATGTGTCCAAACAAGAATTCCTACCAATGCAATACAAACCTGAGAAAATAGAGCTTGAGTTGGATGATGTAAATTTGAATCATCTGAAGAAGAGGAAGCAGAAGAAGAAGAAGAAGACGAACCTCATACCCCAGTATTGAGGAGATCACTGAGAGATAAAAGGAAACCAGAAAGGTATAGTCCACCTAATTTCTGTTCCAATTTTGATTTATCTATTACTGATGATGATCCCAGAACTGTTAGGGACATAGTGAATTCAGAGGACAATAAACTCTGGAAGAAGGCCATGGTTGAAGAAATAGATGCCTTGGATAAGAATGAGGCATGGGATATAGTTGAGTTGCCATCTTGAAGAAAATTTGTTGATAGAAAATGGCTATTTAAGAAGAATTTTATTGCATAAGGTAAAGTGGAGAAATACAAAGATCGATTAGTGGCAAAAGGTTATTCCCAGGTAGAGGGAATTGAATTTGGTGAGATTTTTTATCCTATTGCTAAGTTAACTTCTATTAGATTTCTTTTATCTATTGTTGTTGCTTTTGATCTTGAAGTGGAACAGATGGATGTGAAGACAACATTCTTACATGGGGATCTAGAAGAAGAAATCTACATGAAGAAACCATAAGGCTTTGTAGTGAAGGGAAAGAAAGAGTTGGTCTGTAAGCTAAAGAAGTCACTATATGGTCAGAAGAAATCACCTAGGATGTGGTACCAAAAGTTTGACACATACATCCTTGGACTGGGATTTGTAAGAAGCAGGGCTGATCACTGTGTATATTCCAAGCAGGTTGGTAATCACTTCATTTATGTAGTGTTGTATGTTGATGACATGTTGTTGGTAGGAAATAACATGGATGTTATCAAGGAGGTGAAATTGCAGCTATCCTCCAAATTTGACATGAATGATCACGATGCTACTAACTTCATTCTAGGAATAGAGATTAAAAGACATCGTGAAAATAGGAAACTCTGGTTGAATCAGAGAAAATATGTTAAGACAATATTGCAGAGGTTTAATATGCATGGAAGTAAACCGGTCAAGGTTCCTATTCCTATAGGTTTAAAGTTATCTGCAGATCAGTGTCCCAAGACACAGGAAGAAGAAGAGGACATGTCCCATGTTTTGTATGCTAGTGCAGTTGCCCGTTTGATGTATGCAATGGTCTGTACTAGACCAAACATTGCACATTCAGTGGGAGTTTTGAGCAGGTATATGTCAAAACTAGGGAAGGAGCATTGGAGAGTAGTAAAGAGGGTCTCCAGGTATCTTCATGGCACTACAAGTTATGGATTGTGCTACCAAGAAAGACCAGGATTGGAAAGAGTGTTGGACATACATGCCTTTGTTGATGCAAACGTGGCTCGAGATCTAGATCATAGAATATATACAAGTGGGTATGTGTTTAACCTATTTGGAGGAGAAATCAATTGGATGAGAAAAACATAGGTTGTAGTGGCACTCTCAACTACAGAAGCTGAATACATCGCAGCAACTCATGCAAGCAAGGAAGCAATATGGTTACAATGATTTTGTTCAGGTATTGGGTTGGTACAACAAGCAGTGAGACTAGATTGTGATAGTCAGAGTACAATATTCCTGGAAAAGAACCTAGCTTATCATTCGAAGACAAAGCATATTGATGTTCAGTGTCACTTTGTGAGAGAAATGGTTGAGGAAAAGAAGGTGTTGTTGGAAAAGGTTGACACTTTGAAGAATGTTGCAGATTCATTGACAAAGTCTGTGAGCACAGAAACATTCTTATGGTGTAGAGTAAAAATGGGCATTGTTTCCCTGGATTGTTGACTATATAAACCCCTGGACCCCTGAATGAAAAGAAAACAACAATTGGGAGAATGTTGGGCATGTGTTATATTCTTTGCATGTGTGTGTGTGGGTGCGTCAGATATGACAACTGCGTTTGATGATCCCTCTAGTAGTGCTCTTTGTGTCATGTGCGTCGGGCGCTTTCCTAGGGGGGTACCAGGGGGGGTAGGTATGCCCCCACTGGTTACGTGCAGCATTCGACAACGGGCGGTAGCCCGGGGCAGTGCCCCGATTTTGTTTTTGGGCGGTTTTTGCTATTTTTAGCGGTTTTCTAAATTAATCCTGTATTAAGGGATTAGGGTTTTTCTATCTACAGAATACCTAAAAACATTCTATATATTGTATGGTGATTGGTGAAATTCGATATAATGAATATAAGAAAGGTTTTCCCGATTGAGAGTTTCCGATATAAAATCTTTGTGTACTCTGTGTATGAGCCATTGATTAAATCATGTTTTGCTTAAGAATCTATATGCATTGCTTTACTTCATAGGTTTAAAACTTACATTAAGCGCTTAAATGTAATTAACTTAATTTTAAAACAAGCATTAAGGGTATTAAATAAATTTTCGTGTTTCTCTATTCGGGAGTTTTCGATGACCTTCCTTCCGAAATCCCATTTTTGAATCGCTAATATGTGGCAGTATCTATAACAGATTAATGGAGATATTTTTAACATAAAGTGTGTATCTCCAGCCATACCATCCCCATTAAATAATTTATTTTTTATCCCTTATATTGGTACGCTAAATTTAAGACGGGTTAAAGGTAAATAAAGGTTTTCCATTTCGAATTTCATTCTTATTTTCAGAATAGGAGCGAGTTACATTCAGGTGAACTCATGAATTTATTCTCTACAATAGGTTTTCATTTTAGCACAAACATCATGGCACCTAGAAAAGTGCCCAAGAAGAGTGAGGAGGCAGGTGAAATATCGAATATGGATGCAGATGTTATATCCGACACTACACAACATGTTGTGGATTCAGTCAAATCCTGGAGGCAGATTTTTGAAACCTTAGACTATGAGATTTGAAATTTCCCCAATGATTTTGGAAATGAAAGGACTAAAAATAAACTCAGAGACATAACAGATTCTGAGCTTCATAAAATATCCACATGATCGAGACTTATTCCATTCAATGACACGATAAGCTAGGCTTTAGAGAAAAATGACATTTAGACAAGGAGCATTCTAAACAGCCAAAAGTTCTTCATCAACTCATTCATACCTGAGAACATCCAAGTAATGTATAAACTGTCATGTACTTCTAAATACATTTATAATTCTGAATTCATAGAGGAATTTCAAAGAAAGGAGTGTACAGAATTCGATCAAACATATCCAGGTATAATCAAAGAATGGTGGGGAATTCCAACGTGATTTAGAGCTGATACCCATGGCATTTATGCCACAACTCCGTTAAATGAATACATGGTTTATATAGCTTTGATTCTATGTAGAATATTTGGGAGGAAAATCCATACCCATTTCCCTACAGAATGGGAACCACTTATACACGAAGTATCTGAGGGTTACAGTTTCAACTGGGGTAAAATTTTATCAGATAATCTAACTAAGGAGATTGTAGAGTACCAAACAACAAAATTGAAAGGCTGGCCTCCATATTTTTACATGCCTACATATATTATGTATTCTATCTATTACATGAATCCATTCTCCTTGATGAATTGGAGATGGAA
Source organism: Picea mariana (assembly GCA_032191745.1). NCBI lineage: Eukaryota > Viridiplantae > Streptophyta > Pinopsida > Pinales > Pinaceae > Picea > Picea mariana. The sequence goes on from JASDQU011314571.1 coordinate 16,333, forward strand.
CCTAGCTTGTGCGAAGCCCATTCATGTTTATCACTCTAAACTATGGAAGGAGAATGATAAAGGTTTCTTTTATGAAATCTTCCACTACGTAGTGATACCTTTGCACCAAATTTTGTATGGTTATGCACCCCCTCGTATTTAAGAGCCAATTGTGGCAAACCTCAAGGTGATTGCAAATTGGTTCATTGAAGAGGGTTTCTCCTATGTCAGGGTTTTTGGGTGCTCGATTCCTCCTCACGCACTTCTGAAATTCCTTCCCAATAGACTAGTGTGCTGGGAGGTGGCGTACCAAATAATAATAGGTGGCATCGACATAGAATAGAAATCATCTCAGAAGAAGTTCTGGCCACTTTTTCCGGTACAGATTGGGAAGTGTTCACTACATAACTTTGGTCATTCCAAGGTAGAAGCTGCAGCACTGGAGGATGTCAAATTAGTAGATATTGAACTCAGAAAACATGATCCTTATATAATTGTAGCAAATCATCTTTCTCATTGCAATATGAAAATGTATGAACATGAAGATTCTCCCTGCAACAACATGTTCAAGGGAGACAAAACCTATGAGGAAACATTAGACAGAGTTCAGGCATTATAACCCGACCTACAGACCATCTTTCTGACTTTCCAAAAACACATGCGAAGTGGTTTCCCAAAGATACTACAGGGAGAATCAACAACCCATCCTCCATCTTAAGGAAGTATTCCCCCAGGTTTCAGATCAGAAGCTCATGATAAAGGGACTGCAGAAGAAAATCCAAAAAAGACTGAAGCATCTTCACAAAAAGCATAATATTCACAAACAGAGAACCCAAATTTTGAAACATAAGGTAGGATCGAGACACCTTCAAAGTCGAGTCAAATGATTCCTCTTTTATCATAAACTATTCCTGTCAATATCCCCAAAACAGCAAGAGAAACACAATCTTCAGAATTGGGCAGCCCTATTTCATCATTAACTCCTCTACAGTCAACTTTTGGGAGCCCCCATCTGGAAGTCATATAGGTAAGTGACCTTACTCCTATCTCTAGAGAAGAGGTACCTTCCTCTAACTACTTTTTTAGTAAGAAGAGGAAGGTTGTAGTAAAATAGGAAACACATATGAGAGAAGGCATAATGGTGATGAAACACAGAGTGCTCGTAGATGGGCAGAACCTAGAAGAGGAAGATTTCACCACAGAAGTAGCAAGCTCTATGGGAGCTTTGGTAACGACCAATTTATACTCAGTTGACTCTCTGAAAATAAGGTTGAAGCAGAAAAATCAAATGATAGCTCAGTTGCAGGACCAAATAAGGCATACAGAAAATAATATTCGAGAGGAGGTAAATCAAATAGTTAAACAAGCCAGAACTGTTGACAAGCAAGAAATGCAATTGTTGAAGTCTAGTTTAGAGGAAGCGAACAAACAGATGCAAATGAGTCAAGTACATGTTATTCGACAGGAAGAGTTAGTGAGATAGCTACAGGCTGAGTTGAAGTCCATTGAAGTCCAAGTTGTGAATATAACAACACTTCAAGCCCAAACACTAGAGGTGCATGAGAAACTACAAGAAGAACAACAAAACATGCTTTTTAAAATAGAAATCGTTCCAAACTACTTCCTGGAAATAAGCCACTCACTGGATAACAATGCTTTCAAGGAGAAAGAGGCTACAATAGCTCATGCTACTTTTCAAAAGGAAGTAGCATTTTCTGCTAGAGAGGAAGTACCAGCAATCCCAAAGCTGACTGTAGAAGAAAAGATCAGGGGAGACATCATATTAAAAACACGGGAGACCAATATTGCCGAAAGCAGGAAAATAGAAAGAGAAGTTAATAAAGAATGTGAAGAAGTGTTTGATCAGCTAGATACAAAAACTTTGGGCATTGGTAAAGGTGATTTTCCTTGGCTATTAGGATAGATCATTGTTTTAAGGCATCAACTGTGTTTCTAGGAGAGCTAGAATGAGGCCCAACTTGAGATTTCATAATTGAAGCAACTTGACATCACCCAAATGGATAAGTGGCTAATAAAGACAAATCTATAGTTGCAGTTGACAAAGTTTTAAAAGGGAAATATTGAATATAGGTTGCCCCAAATTCAAAGGAAGTTGTATGTGTTTGAAGCAAAGGATATGACAGAACCTTCCACAATTTTGGTGCAGTTTCTATACAGGTGCGTCGAGTGTTTTGGACCGAGCGAAGGAAGCACTTCAAATAAATGACGAAGTAACACATGTATGCTCATTTTTGTCCAACTATTAGAAAAGTAAAAAGTAACCGAGCAAAACAGTTCAAATTTTGTATTCTCTAACTGTTAATACCTAGGAGATTAGGAGAATACAAACCATCTAGGGTTGATGATTTTCTTTGTATAAATACAATTTTGAAAGTGGAACCATGGGGTTATTTTTCTTGGCTGATTGTAGCAGAGAAATTTTTCACTTTCCAGAATTAATACAAATGCAAATCAAAGACTCCAGATCTTGTCAAGTTTGAGTTATGTGTTCCTCTATTATTTCATATTTAACACCATTTCTTATATATCTTTGATGAATGCTTAGCTGCAATTTAGTACAACCTCTACTGTGGTGATTGATTATTTTAGTCGTCTAATAGTTTACAGTCTTTCCTCTGTATCGGCTATCAGCAGGTACAAGACCTATGAATTACTTAGATTTCTATATCTTATGCTTCATTGATTTATTTATTTTTTCTTGTCTATTTTCTTCTTCTGTCACAAAGTGAGATTCTTCCTTGGTTGATGCCTCACATTGTTCCATAGCTTTATGTTTTCTTTCATTTCATGTATTATTTTTTAGTTTAACTTAGATACAGGAAACGGCCTTTGATTTTGTTATACTATTAATTCAAAATTTGGGAATTTTTCTTACATAATCTAAAATAGAAACAACAACCTAAAAAACAACAATTCTTTAAAACTCTTTTTCCTTCATGATTGTACCTGTTAAGAGACAGCCCAATATCGAACCCGGTTTTATAGATCAGACAAGTATCGCTTTAACTCTTTTTAACACCATCTTAAAAACTGCTACCACCCGGGTTGAACTTGAACGTTCATGGGAAGCCATTGAGCATGCCATTAGCATCCAGGAACAATTGGAAGCTAGACAAAGACAAATCAAAAATCAGCCATAGCTCCTTTTACCCTAAAATTTGTTTTTCCTTTCTTTATTTCATAGACCCTCTTTATTTTCGGATGCCTAGACTTTATACTTTCAAGCCTTAAGTATAAAATCTGGAACAACACCACACATCATGAGATAGAAATAGAAATCACTTGTATATTAAGTTTTTCAAAAAGATTATAAAATGTATCTAATCTTGTAGCTTTCGAAATAATACATGCCAATGGGTAATATGACCACTAGTAGACCCTAATGATGATGCTCATGATAACATACTACCTCTTGAGCTACTTGTCAGAGAATATGGGTAATCCATCCAGAAACTCTGGCAGTGTGATGTTGAACCCCACGTGGCAAGTCATCAATTTGAATGCCCGAGATGCCCATGGTAAAACCCTCAAGGGTTTGCTTGATCTCCGCGATCTCTTCATCAACTTCTAGGTTTTGTGCTATCATGGCACCAATCTCTCCTCACCATTGAATGGGTGAAGCCCCATATAGTATTGGTTGACCAATATCTTCATTTTGAAATTTAATTAGTGTCGATGCAAACAAAAATATATAACATTTTTTTTAAGAGGAAAAAAAGACATTTCTTTATTTACCTGCATCACTCCATTGGTGTCCTTCTAGGAGAACAAGATCCAGATCTCCCTAAAATTTCACTCTTACATATGCATAATCCTCAATCATGATCATTTGGGTTTTCACCCACTTGAAGCAACCATGATCATAGGATACGATAGGTCCACCACCATGGAGAACTATTGTCTCTACCCACCTCTTCATGTGAGGTTCTCGCAGATTGAGATTCTCATCCTAGTCTATGTTTTGAATATGCATGATCAGGACTCTCTCCAGAAAGAAGGTTACTAAAATAGACTCATACTGAAACTATTTCAACTGGCCTATTTTACACNATCATCACACTAGTTAAATACAGTAGGCACCATGCAATCAACGACGTATTTCATTTGTATGTTGGTATCCAAATGAAGAGCTTGGTTTCCAATAACCCTCACAATGGTGAAAATTATTTTCCTTAGTGAAAGATCTCTAACATCTTGAATCAAGAATTTTCCACTAACTTTGGTAGCCCCTGGGATACAGTAATCTCTCATAATAGTTTTGGTTTTCACCCCTCCTCCTCAGAAACCAGATAAATAAACATGTTTCCCTTGTCTACATAATCCAATTAAGAGGTAAATATCTTCAATATTGATGGAAATATCATGGACCCCAACATTAAAATATTTTTCATCGAGATCCCACATCTTCACCAAATATTCGAAAAGAGGAACCTAAGCTCTCATACTGCTAATCTTAAAGAACTTTTTCAAACCACAATTTTGGAGAGTCGCCATTATATTTGGGTCATTTAAAGCAATTGGATATTCAAGTTCATTTTCTCTCTCTCTCCACTCCAACATATTGTCTAGTAAAAGGTATGAAAACAAAATTTTAAAGCCTTAGTCATCAATCAAAACCAAAATTTTGTGGGCTTTATGGCCCTAAATCTAAAAAAACTATGACAATTTCACCTGTCGCACTGTGTTTTTTACACACAGAGTGACGTTGTCGCACTTCTCAATAAGGGAAGACTGCAAAAACTACATTTTTCATAGTCTTTGATATAAGCTTCTCGTGACAACCCTGTAATGTGATTTAGGGATTGGAGTAGAGCCCATAAACCCATGAATATTGAACAAAATGCTTTAAAACAAGGAAAAAATGAAAGAAGAGGAAGAGAAGACATACTTGGAAGAGACAGAACTGCAAATGGTTTCCTGTGTTGTCTGAAATAAAAGCTTGAAAATCACTCTTATGGAACTATTTCTCCACACTAAAAATGGTAAAATGGTAAATAGTAAATATGAATGAGTTTTTACTCCCTTTTTACCCTAAATAGAATATTCCTTTAAATATTCTTTTGTATATTCTACCCATTTTCATATAGTTTCAAAAATTCAAAGTGCAAATAACATTTTTCATTTAGATTGTACAGGTACTAAGGTCATCTTCTTGAAACATGGAACTACGACGATGCAATTTTTTAGGGATTATCCTTTAATCCCTTTTCAACACCTGTTGGCCCTTGACCAAGTTTTGAGGACCCTTGGTCATGTTTGACCTACTTTGCGACTTCGATAGGCTGTCGAAGATGGAGTGCAAGTCGAAGTAGAGATCGTGGGATCTTGGCCCCTTTTTAGGGATTTTTGGGTTATGGGCTTATGTAACAGGAATGGGGATGTCGGCCCATGGGTTTACCCATGTTTAGGCCCATTTTGTAATGTATAAATAGAGATCTAAGCGATGTAGGAAGTAGTTCGATCTATATGATCGAAGGAGGGAAAAATATGTGATGTTAAGTGCTAAGTGTTAATTGCTAAGTGCAAGTGGTAATTGTAATTGCTTTGTGCATACTGTGTGAAACTTGCAGAGCTAAGTGCAATTGATTGTAAGAGACTATGGAAGGCTTTTTGTTGTACTTCATGGAACGAGGATCTAGCGAGGTGCGCAGATTTCATGTCCTCTGCATAGTAAGATATCATGGCTCTGTGCATGTAGAAGATTGAGAGAAAGAAATAAAGAAAAAGAGGTGGTGGACGTAACCCCAGGGTAGGGGTGAACCACGTATATCCTGCATTGTGGTTGCTATGTGCTTTATGGTTGTTCTCTTGTCTATGTGATTGAATGCTTAGTGCACTAATGTATGCTTAGAGGGATATAATATGGTAGCTTAGTGTTGTATAATGTGAATAAATGCTAGGTCTGATCTATGTTGTTATTCTTAGTACTTGAATCTACTGGATATGTATAAATACTGCATTGATTTGTTGTTAGGGTTTAGTTGCACTGTAAACTAAGGATGAATATTAATGAACTATAACTGCTAAGTGCTTTGTTAAGGTGTTGTAATCACAAATATGTGTCCCATCCAAGGTTGTAGACACTGGAGTCCTGCAACCACCCTGCCTCTACCTCAGGTGAGACTTCATCTGCTTTGCAGGTGTTTCTAAAAGGGTCGGTAGTTAGGGTTTTGTTGGTGCGTTGTTGTAGCATTGAACCCTGGGTATACCCCTGTTGTCGGGATCTGAAACTGTGATTGTTGGGAACTGAAGGAAAGAAATAAAGCTATGTGCATAGATCTTTTTCCTTAGTGCAAAATATTCTACTTGAACTTTAAAGCTCTGTGCTAAGAAGATAAGTCAGATTTGAAGAAAAGAGGTAATATCTCAAAGCTTTTTTCTCTGATAAAGGTAAGAATAGTGAAAAGTTTTAGATATGGAAGCTTTGTGCTCTGTTGAAAGTAAGATTAGTGGAAATTTTTGTTTCAAGAGTATGGCTCTAGGTATGTTTGATAAATGTTATCCTAGTCTAAAAACTAAGGCACAACTAAAAGAGAGAAGGTTTGATATGAGTAGATCTGATTTAAATAATGAAAGATATGTTATTCCTATGCATAGAAAGAATGTTTGGACTAACAAATGGATGCAGGATCCTAGAAAGAATTTTTTGTAGGTTAGGGCGTAGTACAAGAAAATTTGGGTATCATTTAAGAAAAAAAGAGGATTATCCCTTTGTTACAGTTGCAGAATACTGGGACATCTTGCTAAGGAATGCCCTAAAACAAGACCTAGTTTTCTTTGTTGTAAAGCTATGGACCATGAAGTTTTAGATTTCTCTAGAATGATTTCTAATCTTGACAGAATGAATACGAGACAAGGAAACCTTGAGGAAGGTCACGAAAATGAGACCATGGAAGAACCCTAGACAAAATCATAGACTGTAATGTTGCGAATGAAAGAAACCCTAAATGATCACAGAGATATCAACTTATCAGAAATATTCAAAGAAAAAGAATGCATAGAAGCAAGAATAGGAGACTTCGACATAGATTGTGTTCTGGATGAGGAAACACAGGTAAATATCATGAAAGAAAGAACTTGGGAAGCTTTAGGAAAGCCTGATATGATTCCTTCATTGGGAGGAATAGGATTATTCAGGGGAAAGGTGATAACCCTATGTGGAAGACTCACCCAGGTATCTATGAGTGATCATGGAGCTTCGACAGAGGAAGATTTTGAGGTTGTTATATTTATTGAGAATAACACTCCATTTACTATGTTATTAGGAAAAGCTTGGATTGAGAAAGATCAGACCAGAAGAAAAGAAGAGGAGGCCCTAGAACAAAAAAAGAAAGAATTAAAATATTTCACAACTAGGAGGATAGCACACTTGATTGCAAAATAGGAGGACAAATCGAAGCTACTTAGAACCAAAAAATTGGATCATGAAGTTGAAATAACACAAGAATATTCATAGACGAGTAGAGAACCTACCCTAGATAGAGAAGCAATATTATGCTCTAATCCTATGAAAGAATCTCAATAGTGTGAAGCTGCTATGCCAAAAGAAGATAAGAATCAGAATGGAAAAAGGAATACTGAGACGAAGATCACCGAGAAGAAGGATATAAAACTCACTAAGAAGAGAGCAAAGGTTGAAAATTTATTGAAGGGCCTAGAGGGAACTTTGTGGAAGGAATATTTGAAAAATTGGAACTTCATCAGGATTTCATAATAGCGCCCCATGGCACTTCACCATGGTGAAGTGATATGATCGTTGGATGCATTATAACCATTATAATGACATTCCAAAACTGTTAGAACAACAGTTATGACCAGAAATCTCACCATCGGACCACGTCGAAATGGACAGAACTGCATTAATGGAAAGCTTCTTATCCATTGGAGAGATCTGTTACATCGTGTCTACTTAGTCCGTCAACTATTGCACTGAGAACACTTTTACGAATTATATCAGAGCTAACAAGAGAACCCATTTCTACCACGTTGCTCTTAGTAAGATCGACACCGATTCTATTTCTTTAAGCACTCATCCATCCATCCAAGTTTTCTAATCTAGAGTGTGCATGTCGGACGAGCTCAGCACTGTGGAGAAGTCAGTCGAGAAAGTTTTATTTGATATTATGGCCGAGAGAGTGATGTCCATAGGAATTCAAGATTCATCGACACGAGGAGTGCAAGCCTCTCCGTTGACTGCTCACAGATCAAGACCATCCTGACCGACAGCATAGAAGAGAACCAAGCATAGAGATGATCTA
>JASDQU011314573.1:0-21995 GCA_032191745.1 Picea mariana
CCCCCTCTATCTCTCCTATATCATTATTTCCCTCTTTCCTTTTTTCCCTCTCCCTATTTAACCAAATCTTCGTCCTCTCTCTCTCTCTCTCCATCCATTTCTCTCTCTCACTCTAGGCCCCTTTCTCTCTCTCCCTCTCACTCTCTACCTATATCTCACTATTTCATATTCCCTTCTCTCTTTTTACCCCCCTCTCTTTATCTCTCTCTCTCTTTCTCTCTCCTTATATTACCCTATCTCTCCACCATCCTCCTTCTCCCTCCATATCTCCCATGTGCTCTCTCTCTCTCTCTCTCATTTGCCTCCCTCCCTTCCTCTCTCCCTTCCACTCTCTCTCCCCTCCACTCCTAGTTACACATTATTTTGGTCACCTTGGTGATGTGTCTACAAGCATGTATTCAACCTCTCAAAAGGATGTTTCCCATGAGAAAAGTAACCAGTTTCCTGCTCTATAAGGCTTGTTTTTAGAAGGACGTCCCAGGCTAGTAGTACTATACAGTGCGGAAATGCCTGATTTCCACAGGCGACTCTAAACCTAGCCTCTGTATTTTCTGTAGGCTTCTATATAGACAGGGTGCGACGATGTTTTAAAACTGAGAAAAAGGAAGAAGTTCATGAAAGTTATAGAATGAATCTTCTAGAATATGAGGTGGAATCTGTGTGGTTGAGATCCTACCCGCCTCTCTGATTTGGTGGGATCATCCTTATCTCTTTAACCATCTCTCTTTCTCCTATATAATGATGGATTTCTCATGGAAAAGGTGAAGCATTAAGTAAGCAAAAGCATTAAGCAAGAGCAAGTAAGGAATGATTAAGGTTGAATAGGTTGTGAATTGTGTGAGGTACTCTACATGAGATGATTGAAGGCTTCATCTCAGCTTATCAAGTTATAATGGATCATCTTCATACGAGCTTAGAGAAAGTGTGTGTTGGAGCGAAGGGCCATCGAAAGGGAACTTGGCAACATCAAGGATGTTTGGTTGTATCTTCCATTTTCTCTTAATATAATACAGTGGCATGTTTCTTTCCCATAAAATAATTCTCATTTTATTACATGATTCCTTAATCACATGTATAAGTCTTCATTGAATATACTATTATTGATTTCACTTTGGTTGGTTTGTGTTTCATTGTGGGATCAATAACAAAAGAGCACTGGAGCGAAGCAGGGACAACAAAGTCATAAGGAAGAGATATTCAAAGGTATGTTACTCATCCTATGTTTGCATTTACCGATATATCCAATAACCAAATTGGCGACTCCACTGGTGAAACAACCTGTTTCTGGTTTTTTTCTATTTGTTTTCCCTTAGCCAACCTTTTTTCATTCTGTGTCAGTTTTTGAGTCTGTAAGGGATCAATCCAGACTCTCTGGCCCTAAAAGTTTCCTAAATTTATTTACCCTCTTTCCAATTTTCTTGTGTTTACAGACGTTTCCGCACTGTACTCTATAAGTCACCTGCGAAAACTTTAGATTGTCGCACCCTGACTCTTTAGTTCAGTGTGAACTTCTCGCACCCTACCCATTGTTGTCCTGTGGAAACTGGTGATTTCCACACTGTAACCTACTGTTGGCCTGCGATGGTGTCTGTAAAATTTTGTTGGACTGGGCCTTGATTATCTTTTGATGCCCAGTTTTGCCTTGATCACTTGGGGGGAACTTTTGAGGTCGGTATTTGACTGATTACTGAGTTTAAAACTTGCTTTTAGATTGGTTTTCAAAGATTGTGAAACCTTCATTATCATTTTGTATGTTTTTTTCTTCTTGATTTTTATCAACAAGGATATAATATCTTATCGTAGATCTGGGTGCTTGATTGATTAAAAGTCTTTCATCTGAGTGAAGTTTTTGATTATTTTACATTTTTTGGATTGCTTGTTGATTTAAAATCTGTTGCATGTTTGCATTTGATAAACACTTTCTTGTCATCTTTTTTTTTATCTCCATTGAAAGTTTCATTTTGGTTTCTATTCAGTGTATCTATTTGCTTTGATTAGATTTTCCTTTCTTTAGTATATGCCAGATCTGGCTCTGGAAAGGAAAATTAAAGTCATTCATTCTTTTTAAGTAATCATTCATAAAAAATCTTTGCATTCAAAAATGAAAGAGAACAAATTGATAAATTTCATTGCATATGATTGTTTGGAATTGTAGTTCATTCAAGAAAAGAAATTATATTGCATAGCTTTCGTGTTTCTGGAAAGATATCTTCTCCCTATTGTAGATAGAATCCATTGAACAAAAGATTGCATCATTCATATCTATTTGCATATTATTGGGTCAAGGTCTCTCACAACATTGGTTTCATCTCTATTGTCCCTCTTGAGTAAACAACAACCTCTAAAAAACATTGTGTAATTTAAAATTTTAATTAGTAACATTTATTTTCTAGGGATATTTTACACCAACATTAGCTAGGCTAGCGCTTTGGGATAGGCTATGAGACACATTTTCCAAAGAAAAAAACACATAATAGAATTTTGTGATAGGGAGTGTTCAAATCCATTTGCAACATTTTGTCCTAGGAAGCCCTTCTCACACAAGGGTCAAACCTGAGGTCGCATTGAGACTAACAGAGTTACCCACCTTGCTTTGTTGGTATTGGTGTAGAGATTGTGCGTATTATGGGGGTCGCTTGAAGGTATACCCACAATGATGAATGGAAGCCTCTTGAGTTGATTTGAGGCTAGATACCCTGCCTTTGCGTGTGGATTGGATTGTCGATTGTTTCCCCAGACACCACTGTTGTTCTTGGTAGCCTTAGTTGCCTATATTTTTAGGGTCTTACATGAGGTGATTGTGGAGGGGCAAGTCTTCACGGTACATGGAATCGACGTTGTCCAGAATCACTCGAGCGCCTTGGAAGCTATACCCATGATTATGTGTGGGAGCTTACACCAGGGTGTAAGTCCATTAAGCAGGTTGCCAACGTATCTTTTCCACCCGCTCTATCCTAGCCCCTTCTTGTATTGACTTCATGACATTGGATTTCATCACCAACTAGTGACTTAGAAATAAGAAGGTTTGTTTGCTTGGTTTGATTCCTAGATTTTATTAGCGAGTGTTGTTTGTTTTCGTAGTTGGCCATAGATGTTTTGCATAAAATATTTTCTTAAACCAACATCGAACCTCCACGTCGTTCACGTAGGGTCCAGGGACTTCCTTCGAAAAATATGAAGGATTACCTCCCTCTACCCCATCATACACCGGAGGGCTCTCCTCAACAGAGCGAGGTCCATGACACTGTAACCTCACAAAAGGAAGGTTCCTCCTCTTTAGAAAGTTTCCAAATTATTTCTGATTCTATAGAGGATTTCTGCATTCCTCCTAGATACAAGAGACGTATTCTCCAACTGAGTTCATCCAGAGAACTTGTTGTTGACACTTCTGGAATACCAATTCGACCCCATTCAGGCCCTAGAGTCAGGGATCCTCTTTGGACTACCGACATATTTAGAAGCCCACCTCGCACGGTGTGGGACCTTTATGGTTCAGGGGAAGGTGTTGATATACATTTCATATCACAAATACCCAAAGTGTCTACTACCAACATGTCGCCACCAAACCACTTTTCTGGTGCAACCATCCATATCATCGTCATTCCAGACACATAGTTTGTTGCTCCTAGCTCGACTTTTTCTCTCCAGATGGCCCATTGTAACACCCTATTTCCCCCAGTCTGTAAAAATAACTATACTGGCCAACTATTGTGGCAAACTCAGAAATGTGAATGTGTGATGTGAATGGACCTTGTGAAAAAGGTCGATGAATGTGAGTGATATTATAATATATATTGCAAGACTGCTGAGAGGGGGATGTGCTGAAAAAGAGACCATAATGGCTGAAGAAAGGTGGTGGAAGGCACCTGGAATGGTGGCGTTAACTTCCACCAAGACCAATACCGTATTTGGACTTCACTGGCCCGGAGAACCAAAAGTGGCTCGCTAGCCCCGAATTAAATGACTTGCCAGGTTGGTAGGTAAAGGTCTCTTCATGAGTAATGAGGGATGGGGGTGAACCGCTCATCCGTAGAGTCCTCAGACCTGACCACCGCGAGGAAGATCATGCCACACACAACCTCACCGAAGGAAGAAAAGGCAGGAAGAGTGTGCGATCAGGGGGCGGACGTGAGGGGAAGAGGAGAAGGAAAAGAACTCTGGAAATATACAGAGGGAGTGATAGTGGAGAAGAAGGAGAGTAATCTTCGTTCTCGGTCACTGGCAAACAGAGACTCAGTCTGGCAGCATTGTGCTCTTATCTCGGGGGTGGCTAGTGGTAAATCCGTTGGGAGTTGTTGAGCCTACGGTTGGGTGGAAACGGGCACCCCTCTCAGCAGTTGCAATCACACCTGGTGTTATTTCTGATAAGTGTTTTATATCCTGTATATTGAAGTTTATATGATGATATGTATGTTCATAGTCTGTGCAATTTATGAATGGTTTGAGCATAAGACTGTCTGTGTGGTGTTTTGACTAGAAATGGTGGTTGCATGCTTATAATGGAAAGACCACGTATGGCTTATGTTTTATGAACTGCTATTTATATGCTTACCGATCTAAGTCAGACTTCAATTCTTCTCTTGGGGGATTGTTCCTGTGTTTTTCCTACCTGATGCCTTGGATAGATTTCCTCCCGAAGGCATCCTTTTGAGACCACTCCCTTACCTTCAAGAATACCTTCCAGTCTGGTCTCCAAAACCTGGAATAAATTACCTAAGGACCCGAAGAAGGATGTTAGAGTTTAAGTCTCAAAACATTGTACGAGCGAGAACGGTCCTCGTAGACCTCAACTTTTCGGCATTTCGACACCCAGAGTATCTAGGTGCGAGTTTTCTTGCACTCGCGAGTCCCGAAACCCTGACCTGTGAAATCCTGAAATGGGAGCGTGTGGATAAGAATCAATTGATGGACGAGATCCTGTCAGAATATCTAAGGTCATTCATGACCGTTAGATTGGAAGAAGAAACAAGGGCGTTAAATGCCTAGACCCTTTTCCTTTATCTTCGTGAGTAGCGAAGAAATCGGGACCGTAGACCCCACGATCCATGGAAGTACCTGGACCATCCATCTATAGAGTACACGTGGCTGCTGGTAAGTGCTTCGGCATTTCGGCACCTGGGAAACCAAAGGGAAAGAACCCTTGTCTTCTCGACCCGCGAAATCCTGATCACCGAAACCCCAAAATGGCGTAAGGTGTGAATACATTTAAGGAAAGACGGGACTTGATCGTGACCGTTGATCATCCTGAAAAGATCATGACCGATGATCTTGGCTGAAGGTTGTCGCCGTCCATCGGAGGGACACGTGGCTGTCGATCGACGTTTCGGCATCTGGGAAACCAGAGGGCCAGAAAACCTTGCCCCCTCAAATCATGAAATCCCGATACCTGAAACCCTGATACGCACTGTAGCGGAGAGGAGAAGTCCCGAAAGAATCTGGACTGTCCATCAGAGGAGACATGTGGTGAGATGTCAGAGTTTAGGGAAAAGTCCCGAAATCCCATGGACCGTTGGATCCACACTCTTAAGAGCCATCGATCTCTTACACGAATTCCCATAACGGAATTCGAAGATTTGAATGACAAGGAGTCTTGGAGTCGTTTCATTTCGAACTCCCGAGTACCGAAACACCGAAAGGATCCATACCATTGGATCAGGGGAGGCTTACAGTCATCGATATCCCTTTGGAGGGAAACTTTGGAGACCTCAAAATTTTCAGGAATTTGAATGGGGAAAGGTAGAAGTCATGCATCGAAATTCCTCGAATCACGAAAAGAAGATAAGCGCTTGGTTGGCTTAAGCACGTGGACATGGAATAGGGTCATGTGGACAAGACCCCAAGTGGGAAACTCACCACTCACTAGCCCTGTCGGGGTTTGGTGTTTCACTGTTTCGAGCTTCGGGGTTTTCATATTCAAAAGACTCGACGTTCTGGTAGCACTGAGTTGGGAAGTGTGAAAAGACGTCGTACTGGCTCGGCCCGTAGTCGTGACCCACGATCACATGGAGATGGACATATGAGGAACTAGCTAACGCTAGGCCCCCGTAAGTATCTCGGGGATTCTGATCCTCGAGTAATCGACGAAAAATTTATTATCCCAGAGTGGGTATGTGACAAATTGGTATCAGAGCATGGTGACAACACTTGGCCTGCTTGGGCTCATGAACGAGTATCATGGAAGCTCTGTTCGGAACAATCTTAAAAGGAGTAAGCCCCTATCTTAACCTTCCTAATCAAAAGACGAAGTTAAGAATGAAAAAAAAAAAAAACCTATTGTGTGTGTGTACATGTGAAAATATGAATTATGTATTGGTTAAAATAAATATAAATATTTACTAACAACCAGTGTTTTTCCTTTTGCACACAAGCGAAAGATTAACCACGGGAAATTATCAACGCATAAAATGGTGACTCACCATGTAGTGGGAGAGGGCTCTCACAATAGAGACGAAGAGTCTGACGAAAGGAGGGCAGTAGGGGCCCCTCCAGATCTAGTTGAGACTATGAGGAGTCTCATGGTCAAATTACAAAGCTATAAGTCCGACAATGAAAGGATGATGAAAGAACAAGAAAAGCAAACAAAAATTAACGCAGTTTTACTGTAGAGTTTATCTGATCTACAAAGAGAAATGCAGCATGAACCTACCTAAGGACTATCAGAACATAATTGAATTTGATGAGCCAAAGACTCTAGAAGGCACTATTCGAAAGGCAACCTATTGTCATGAACAGTTTGGACATCGAGTAGAACCTCGCAAAGGATGGAAACAAAAGAATAGTTCAAGGTTTCAGAAAGAGGGGATTAAATCCCGACGATTTAAGAACTATAAAAATAACCCAAGAATGAGCTTCCCATCCCGAAGTATGCACCAACAGAATTTTCCCTCCTTGAGTGGAAATAAAAATTTTGGACCCATATCAGTGAAGATTGATAACCCAAAGAGAGAACCTTTGAAATGTTGGGGTTGCAAGGAAGAACATCTATTAAGAGACTGTCCACACCGACAAAAGAATAGTCAGAGGATTTATAACATCCAAGAAGCTACTATCGTCAATGATGTGGCAAGGAGTGAACCACAAATTCATGCAGCCTTGGATAATAACCAAGTTGACCACCAAGCTTCAGTGGTGGAAATAGAAGGTATGATTTCCAACCATCTAGTGTCTATTTTGATTGACCCTGGTTCAAATTTTAGTTATATAGCCCCTAAAGTTGTTGATAAGTGTAAACTACAACCACAAAATCATACCAAGCCATGGTTGGTACAGTTATCCATTGCCACTAGAAGAAGGGTAGCAGAGGTTATACCAGCCTGCCAATTGATGTTGGGTAAATCCCCCACCCAAGCAACCCTTAACATATTACCCCTGGGATCGTATGATCTGTTGATTGGTATGGATTGGCTAGTTTCCCATAAAACCTTAGAATGTGTAAGTAAAGAAGGGAAAAAGATAACCCTTCAAGGGATCCGAAAACCTGTCTCGGTGAGACAAATATCAGCTCTGCAAATGAGAAAGAATTGCCGAAAGGGATGTCCCCTATATGCAATACAGGTGTTGAAAACAATCGAAGGTGACAAACCAAGCCTTGAAGATAACCCTATCCTGAGAGAATATATAGATGTGTTTCCGGAAGAGGTACCAGGTTTACCTCCAAGAAGGGACATAGACTTCTCGATAGAACTTGCACCAGGAGCGGTGTCAGTGTCTAGGACACCCTACCGGATGAGCACACCTGAGTTAGTTGAACTGAAGTTGAAATTAAAAGACATGATGGATAAGGGCTATATTCAGCCCAGCGTGTCTCCATGGGGAGCACCAGTCCTGTTTTTGAAAGAGAAGGACGGTACCCTTAGACTATGTATATATTATAGGAAACTCAATAAGGTAACCATAAAGAACAAGTACCCCTTGCCCAGGATCGATGACCTATTCGATCAATTGGGGGGTGCGTTTATTTTCTCAAATATTGATTTGAAGTCGAGATACCATCAAGTCCGAATCAAGGGTGAAGACATCCATAAAACTGCCTTTAGAATGAGGTATGGTCACTATGAGTTTTTGGTGGTGCCATTTGGGTTGACCAATGCCCTTGCCACTTTTATGTGCTTAATGAACAATGCACTCAACAAATTCCTACACAAATTTGTTCTTGTTTTTATTGACGATATATTAATTTACTCCAATAAGAGCGTGAAGATCATCTTAGACTTGTGCTGCAAGTGCTAAGAGAACATCAACTCTATGCAAAATTCAGAAAATGTGAATTCTTCCAGAAGAAAATACATTACTTAGGCCATGTTCTCTCTGAAGAAGGAGTAGTGGTAGATGTTGACAAAATCAGGTCTATCATGGAATGGCCTACCCCAAAGGATGTTTCAGACATCAGATCCTTTATGGGATTAGCAAGATACTATAGGATATTTATAAAAGGATTCTCCAAGATTGGTTGTCCAATCACTGCCCTCCAGAAGAAGGGAGCAAATTTCCTGTGGACACAGAAATGTGAAGAAAGATTTCAAACCCTGAAACATCTACTGACCCATGCACCCGTGTTGAAGATCGTCGATCCAGAAGATGACTTCCTCTTTTCCACAGATGCCTGTAAGGAAGGGCTTAGAGGAGTCCTTATGCAGGAAGGAAGTGTGATCTACTATGAATCCCAACAATTGAACGAGCATGAAGTCAACTATGTGACCCATGATCTAGAACTAGCTTCCATAGTGCATGCCTTGAAAATGTGGAGGCATTACCTCCTGGGAAGAAAGTTTGTACTTATAACAGATCATTATGGATTGCGATACCTGCTTGATCAACCAAAGCTCAATGCTAGGCAAGCTAGGTGGATGGCCCTCCTTAGCGAGTTTGATTTCGAAATCAAACACATTAAAGGAAAGGAAAATAGGGTGGCCGATGCCCTTAGCAGAAGTATGAAAACAAGTCACCTGGCAGTGGTGAGCACCTGCGAGACAGATGTCAAGGAAAGAAACAAATCCCTTTGTCTAGACCATGACCATGTACCTACAACAAGAACCCGCCAGAGTAAAATATGAAGGCTACCAGATGACCGAAGGAGGTCTGCTCACTTACATAAGCATATTTTATATTCTATATTGTGATGACTTGAAGAGATTCATACTAGATGAACTACATAAAAGACCCTATTTTGGTTATCCAGAATACCAGAAGATGATCACAGCCATCAGGAAACAATTCTATTGGCCTGGAATGAAGAAAAACGTAGTTGAGTACTTGGCCAAATGCATAGAGTGCCAACATGTTAAAGCAGAACACCGACACCCAGCAAGATTATTACAACCTCTACCAATCCCAGACTGGAAATGGGAAACCATCTCCATGGATTTCATCACTGGATTACCAACATCGACCAAACAGAACGATGTCATTATGGTAGTGGTGGATAAATTGAGCAAGTCTGTTCATTTTATCCCTGTCAAGTCCACTTGCAAAGCAATCCATATCGCCCAGGTATTCATGAAGGATATATTCAGACTGCATGGTATGTCGAAAGATATCGTTTCTGATAGAGACACAGAATTTACTTCCAACTTTTGGAAGTCACTGATGGTTGTTTTAGAAACCAAATTGTTGTTTAGCACCGCCTATCACCCTCAAACCGACGGACAAACAGAAAAAGTGAACCAAATACTTGAAGACATGCTAAGAATGCATGTAATGCATCAACCCAGGAAGTGGGAATACTACCTGCCACTGGTAGAATTCACCTACAACAACAGCTACCAAGCATCCTTAAAGATGAGTCCCTTCAAAATCCTCTATGGTAGAACGTGTAACACTCTAGTCAGCTTGAGTAATCCCGTAAACAGAATTTATTTTGGACCCGACATGTTGAAAGAAATGGAATAGAAAGTGACTCAGATAAAACATAATCTGAAGGTCACTTAGAACTCCAAGAGAGTTCAAAACGGGAGACCATGTATATCTCAGAGTTAGACCCATGAAGAGTTCTCTGAAAATGGGAGCTTGTGCCAAGTTGGCACCTCGGTATTGTGGAGCCTTTGAGGTTCTAGATAGAGTGGGACCTGTAGCCTATAGGCTAGCACTTCCTCCCACAGTCAAAGCACATAATGTTTTCCATGTCTCATTATTGAAGAAATATGTACATGATGCTAACCATATAATTGATTGGTGTATGATTCAGGTGGAACCAGAGGGAGAATTTCTTCCAGAACCTCAATGCATACTAGACAGAAAGGAAACCTTGCTCTAGAACCGAACCATTGCACCGATCAAGGTGTAGTGGAAACATTTTGGCCCAGATGAGGCTACATGGGAAATGGAGGATGCCATGAAATGGGCATATCCAATTTTGTTTACATCTGTACATGCATGTCAAGTTCATAGATAGAACATCGAGGATGATGTTCCTTTAAGGGGGAGGGAATTGTAACACCTTGTTTCCCCCAGTCTGTAAAAATAACTATACTGGCCAACTATTGTGGCAAACTTAGAAATGTGAATGTGTGATGTGAATGGACCTTGTGAAAAAGGTCGATGAATGTGAATGATATTATAATATATATTGCAGGACTGCTGAGAGGGGGATGTGCTGAAAAAGAGACCACGATGGCTGAAGAAAGGCGGTGGAAGGCACCTGGAATGGTGGTGTTAACTTCCACTGAGACCAATACCATATTTGGACTTCACTGGCCCGAAGAACCAAAAGTGGCTCGCTGGCCCCGAATTAAATGACTTGCCAGGTTGGTAGGTAAAGGGCTCCTCATGAGTAATGAGGGATGGGGGTGAACCGCTCATCCGTAGAGTCCTCAGACTTGACCACTGTGAGGAAGATCGTGCCACACACAACCTCTCCAAAGGAATAAAAGGAAGGAAGAGTGTGTGATCAGGGGGTGGACGCGAGGGGAAGAGGAGAAGGAAAAGAAATCTGGAAATATATAGAGGGAGTGATAGCAGAGAAGAAGGAGAGTAACCTTCATTCTCGATCACTGGAGAACAGAGACTCAGTCTCGCAGCATCGTGGTCTCAGCTTGGGGGTGGCTAGTGGTAAATCCGTTGGGAGTCGTTGAGCCTACGGTTGGGTGGAAACGAGCACCCCTCTTAGCAGTTGCAATCACACCTGGCGTTATTTCCGATAAGTGTTTTATATCTTGTATCTTGAAGTTTATATGCTGATATGTATGTTCATAGTCTGTGCAATTTATGAATGGTTTGAGCATAAGATTGTCTGTGTGGTGTTTTGGCCAGAAATGGTGGTTGCATGCTTATAATGGAAAGACCACGTATGGCTTATGTTTTACGAATTTCTATTTATATGCTTACTGATCTAAGTCATAATTCAAGTCTGCTCTCGGGGGATTGTTCTTGTGTTTGTCCTACCTGATGCCTTGGATAGATTTCCTCCAGAAGGCATCCTTTTGAGACCACTCCCTTACCTTCGAGAAGACCTTCCAGTCTGGTCTCCAAAACCTGGTGTAAATTACCTGAGGACCCAAAGAAGGATGTTAGAGGTTAAGTCTCAAAACCTTGTACAAGGGAGAACGATCCTCGTAAACCTCAAATTTTTGGCGTTTCGACACCGGAGTATCTAGGTGTGAGTCTTCTTGCACTCACGAGTCCCAAAACCTCGACCCGCGAAATCCCGAAATGGGAACGTGTGGATAAGAATCGATTGACGGATGAGATCTTGTCGAAAGATCTGCGATCATTCATGACCGTTAGATTGGAAGAAGAAACAAGGGTGTTAAATGCCTAAACCCTTTTCCTTTATCTTCGTGAGTAGTAAAGAAATCGAGACCGTAGACCCCATGATCCATGGAAGTACCTGGACCATCCATCTATAGAGTACACGTGGATGCTGGTAAGTGCTTTGATGTTTCGACACCTGGGAAACCAAAGGGAAAGAACCCTTGTCTTCGCGACCCATGAAATCCCGATCACCGAAACCCCGAAATGGAATAAGGTGTGAATACGGTTAAGGAAAGTCGGGACTTGATCATGACCATTGATCATCCCAAAAAGATCACAACCGATGATGTTGGCTGAAGGTTTTCGCTGTCCATCGGAGGGACACATGGCTGTCGGTCGACATTTCGGCATTCGGGAAGCCAGAGGGCCAAAAAACCTTGCCCCCTCAAATCACGAAATCCTGATACCCGAAACCCTAATACGCACTGTAGCGGAGAGGAGAAGTCCCGAAAGAATCTGGACCATCCGCCAGAGGAGATGCGTGGTGAGTTGTTAGTGTTTTGAGAAAAGTCTCGAAATCCCATGGACCGTTCGATCCACACTCTTAAGAGCTGTCGATCTCTTACACGAATTCCCATAATGAAATTTGGAGATTTGAATGACAAGGAGTCTTGGAGTCGTTGCATTTTGAGCTCCTGAGTACTGAAACCTTGAAAGGATCCATACCATTGGATCAGAGGAGGCTTACAGCCATTGATCTCCCTTTGGAGGGAAACTTTAGAGACCTCGGAATTTTCGGGGATTTGAATGGGGAAAGGTAGAAGTCATGCATCGAAATTCCCCGAATCGTGAAAATTCGATAAGCGCTTGGTTGGCTTAAGCGCGTGGACATGGAACAGGGTCATGTGGACAAGACCCCAAGCAGGAAACTTGCCACTCGCTAGCACTTTCGGGGTTCGACGTTTCATTGTTTCAAGCTTCAAGGTTTGCAGAGTCAAAGGACTCGACGTTCTGGTAGCACTGAGTCGGGAAATGCGAAAAGACGTCGTACTAGTTCGGCCCATAGTCATGACCCACGATCACATGGATATGGACATATGAGGAACTAGCTGACACTAGGCCCCCGTAAGTATCTCGGGGATTTTGATCCTCGAGTAATCGACGAAAAATTTATTATGCCAGAGTGGGTATGTGACACCCATTCTACTATGGTCCGCCACGTTACGACTATTCCTACCGGGAATGTGGTGGTTAGCCAATCTCCCATTAGCACACCCCTCTCATCTATACCTATACCACCACTTCCTCCCAGGTATCACACTTTGACTCCTTCCACTGCTATCCCTACCTAAGTTCCATCTAGAGTTTTTGGACTTTTTGTTCCACTTGGGTACAATGCTGCTACCGATTTGGTTCCTACATCTTCCCAGGTCCTCTCCAGAGGGTCTTATCCACCTTTTCCCGAAGGATATGACCCTAGTGTCTCTAATCGAATTGGAAGCACCCATCACCCGTTCACTTCTAGTTACCAGATTCCCTTTGGAGGGAAATCTAACATTAGGGGGTATCCTCCACTTGTAGGACAACCTTAGGTTGGACTCTATAACCCATTGTATGGACATAACACATCTAGATCACTAGATCACCTTTAGAATATCCTTGCCCAAGGAAATCCACAATCATCCGGGGGGCAACAGCTTCAAAGAAACCCTTTTATACCCCCTCACTCAGGCCAGCCATATCCGGGTTCTTTGGGTTTCACTTGGGGTCCACACGTTCAATCCAGTGTCTCTTTTCAAGGGAACATTCCCAACCAACCCAACCCTATGGGATACATGCCTCCACATCCTCAGTCAAATCTATCAGGACACTCCACGTACATGAAGACTACTTATGATCCTACTAGTATACCGATGAGACTTCCTCCCCAAATTCACCAGTACCCTAAAGTGAATAGACAACTTCCTTCTCTAGCCACTTTGGATCTACCTGACTTGTCTAGGATCTTGAATGATCCTATCTTACATTCTCCCCATTGGCCCGTCACACTAGCCAAGCTATCGTCCAACATTCCCAAATTCGACGGTAAACCGAGAGAGGAGCCAAACAACCATTTCATGACTTTTCACCTTTGGTGCTCGTCCAACTCTTTGATGGACAATTCCATTTGCTTGCAACTCTTCCAACTAACTCTCACAAGTTCGGCTGCAAAGTGGTACATAGATTTACTGTGAGGCTTATTTAATGAATTCAACACTCTCGCCATGGATTTTCTCACACATTACCAATTTCCCATCCACTACGAGACAAAAACCGAGATTTTGAGTTCCTTTAATCAATCTTCGGCCACTCATATTTCTGATCACATCCATGAGTGGAGACGAAGACGACGTTTGATCAAACTCGACCTTCCTGATCAATTATTGGTTGAATGGTTCACTAAATCATTTGTGAATTAAATCTCCCATGATATTGTTATGGGTGGCGTTGTCACTGAAGAGCAGAAGATTAGTCGCTCTTAATACCTAGATCTCATTTATTCGCAAACGGGTACTCTCTACGACTTTCTCCTTGATGCTCCTCGCCCTTCTACCACCGCTACCTCAAGAACCCCAGCAGCTTCTCATGTTGTTGATTGTGTGATTGGCACCTTCCATGTTGATGCTAAATACATGTCGGCCACTCACACCAATCCCAAATCTCCTGCTTCTAATGTTCAAAGTTCTCTAACTCCTAATCCTTTCACCGACAAAACTTCTGAGGTTAAATCTGTTCAATCCACCCCTGCTAGAAAAAATAAGTCTAAAAAAGGAAAGGGTAAGAATAAGGAGGATATAAATAATATTTCGCAATCCGATAAACCCAAAACCCAATCTGCTGATGATAAGGATAAGTGTAAACCTCAATATCCTTGCCTTATATGTGGTGATGATCACTACATGAAAGACTGTCCAAGACGCGTTGAGGTCACTAAGTTCCTTCAAGGAACCGGAAAACCTCCCACACCTACCATTTTGTCACAACCTTTCCCTTATCAACAACATGCTCAATTGGTCATTCATGACCAACCCTCTCCTTCCACCACTTCATATGTTCTTATGTGTACTGGTAATTCTAACAAGAACAACGTTTCCATCACCACTTGAGCCAAAGATTATTCTCCTTCAAAGGAGAAAGTTGACGATTTACCACCTTCATTGGTTCAACCTCCTACTTCAACTTCCCCTCCCAATGATCCTCTTCATCTTGAACGACCGGGTCCCAATGTAGTTCTCTGCCCTCTACCAAAGGGCATTGTTCAAAATTTTTCCTTCAATCCTCATACATGTGTTTCTCAAAACTACAGTATTGTAGAAGATCTTGCACAAGCACCCTCTGCGATGTCATCTCTCGAAGTCCTTCAGATTTGTCCTGCTCAACGGAAGGCACTGTTAAATTCCATTGGTTGAATTTATCCCACGGATACGAATTTGATAATATTTGACGTGGAAGATCGCATTCCAAGGCAACCTCCTCAGTTAGCATGTTAGATACAAGTTGTTGTCGAAAACAAGAACTTCTGTAGAATCGTTATTGACGAGGTCGCCTCAACGTACGTCATGTCTGTTGCTTGTTGGAAATCCATTGGCTCTCCCCCCCTCACCAAATCACACAATACACTTAAGGCTTTCAATGGTACTAGTTTTAAACCCTACAATGTTCTTCCCTCGTTGTCTATTACGCTGGAAGGCAAATCGGTCAACGTAGAGGTCAAGGTCTTTGATGCGCCTCTTGACTATAAACTCTTACTTGGTCATAGCTGGATTGATTCCATGCGTGTCATCGTTTCAACCCTTTTCCGTGTATTATGTTTCCCACATCAAGGAAAAGTCGTTACGGTTGACCAACTGGTCTTTTTAAACTCAGATTCTTGTACTAGCAACGTGCCATTTATCTCAAAGACACCTCCTGGGTATGAGAATGTTGGTGTGGGTCGCCTAAAAGATTCCACTTTAATGGGTACCTTCCCCATACCACCACTCGATATTCCACCTCCTTTTGTCACCTCAATCAACATGATTTCTACCTCCATTTGCAAAACCCTCGTGTCTCACAACCCGTCGATAGTACCTGACCCCGATGATTATCTTCACTATGGTGAACAAATGCCTTTAAGTCCAGTTGAATCCACTTATCAAGCCATTCAATCGACAACCCCTTCTACTCCCTCTCTTGGTGATTCATCTCCTGATCCATTTCACGTCATCTTTCCTATGGATGAGATGATCATGTCGGTTATGTCTATGGAGGACACTCCATGGGACGATGGACATCATCGTTCCATCCTCTTCTTGGACAAACTCACCATAGAGAGCTACCAATGAATTTCAACTTCGTCGACCGTTGTTGTCATTTCCTCTGCTCTCAATTCAACACACAATGTGCTTTTTGAAGGGAACCTGAGTAATATTTCACCCACGATTCCTCTTGAAATATCCATTAAACCTGGAGTTGTCGAAAATGTTCACATTGGATTCACATGTTCCAATGATGAAGTCGTCACTTATAAAGTTATTTTTCAATAATTTTCTGACATTTTCGCTTGGAGCTATGAAGAGATGTCGGGTATGACCTCGATATTGTTGTGCATTAAATTAAGACCTACTCGAACGCTAAACCCGTTCGTCAGAGACTTCGCCCAGCCCACCCTCGTAAAGACGCCGCTATCAAGCTTGAAGTTGAAAAACTTCTTAAAGATGGCTTTATCTATCCTGTGGCTTTAATCGATCGAGTATCCAATCTCATTCTGGTTAATAAAAAACAAGGCACGATCCATGTATGTGTCAATTATAGGGATATTAATAAATCTTGTCCTAAGGAAAATTATCCAACCCCCTTCATTGATCAGATCGTCGATGATTGCATCGGGAGTGAAATATTCTTTTTAATGGACGGTTTCTCTGGTTATAATCAGGTTAATATTTTGCCCGCGGATCAACACAAGACTACTTTCATTTGTCCTTGGGGTACCTTTTCCTACCGGAAACTGCCTTTCGGTTTAAAGAATGTTGGAGTGACTTTTCAATGTGCTATGTTTTATTCTTTTCACAATATCAAGCACATCATTCAACCATATATCGATGATCTATCGGCCCATTCCATGCACCGCCAAGATCACCTGGCCCATCTCCGAGCCATTTTCATTGTTTGTCGTTACTATCATATCCGTTTAAACCCACATAAATGTGTTTTTTGTGTGGATTCCATCCAAATTATGGGTTTTATTGTGTCACTTCACGAAATTAGGGTGGACCCTTTTAAGGTTGAGGCTATCATTAATCTACCTCCTCTTTATACACTTCACTAGCTTCAAAGTTTGCAAGGGAAGGAAAAAGTTTTTCGTCGACTCATCCCCAATTACGCTGAGTTAACATTAGGATTTACTCGACTATTGAAGAAGGTTTACGAGTTCGTATGGGACGAAACTACCAACAAAGCCTTAAAAGATTTTAAACTTTCCCTAACCCGTACACCACTACTTTTCCCACCCAAGTATAGTTGAGACTATTTCCTCTACCTCGTTGCTGCGAACTCTACCATTTCCATGGTTTTAGTCCAAGAAGATGATTCACACGATGAACATGTAATTTATTATTTGAGTTAGAGTCTCATGACTATCGAAGCCAAATATCTACATGTGGAAAAACTGGCCTTGGCGACTGTTTAGGCTGTCCAACATTTATGTCACTATATCCTATTATGTAGGACCACTATCATTTATGATTGCAACCCTATGCAACATATCCTTATGCGCCAATTGTTAAGGGGAAAGTACTCCAAATGGATTGCGATTCTCCAGGAGTTCGACTTATAGTTTGAACGCGCTAAGTCTAAGAAATCATTGGTTTTCGCCAAACTAATATGTGATATTCACTCCACTAAGATGGAAAATGTGGCAGAAGATTCCTTGCATGATGAATCCCTTTTTATAATCAGTCCTGATGACACTTGGTACGAATATATTATCATCTATCTCTAGAATCAAACCTTTTGGCCCAACCTTTCTAGCACAGACCGTCATTGTATACGGTGTCAAGCCCATCAATACATCATTCTCGATGACACTCTTTATCGCCATGGTGTTGACTCTATTTTTCAACGTTGTCTCACCTATGATGAGGCTGAGAAAGTTTTGAATTCCTGCCACTCTAGAGCATGTGGTGGTCATATGTTTGGGTATGCCACTGCCCAAAAGATCCTACGAGTCAGGTACTTATGGCCTTCTTTGTTTAAACACTGTATTACCGTCGTCCAGAAGTGTCATGCTTGTCAAACATATAATAACAAGATACGATCTCATCCTGCTCCTTTACACCCAGTAGTTTCCATTGGTCCTTTCGCAAAATGGGGCATTGACTTCATGACATGTAACCCTCACTCGGTCGGAGGGCATGGATACATCATCGTAGCTGTGGATTATTTCACTAAATGGGCTGAGGCAATGCCTACATTCAATAACACTAGAAAAACTACAACACATTTCATATTCAATCAGATCTTCACTTGATTTGGAATCCGCAAGCTATCATTACTGATCACGGTAGCCATTTTTTAAATTTCATGATCTTCGAGCTTACTGAAAAGTTGGGTCTTTGACATGAAAACTCAACCCCCTATTACCCATAGGCCAATGACCAAGTTGAAGCGATAAACAAAGTTCTTATCACTATGCTTTGACGTATAATAGGAATTCACAAGACAAGTTGGCACGCGATGTTATTTTCATCATTATGGGCCTATTGGACATCCATAAACTCTGCCACGAGGTTTACACCTTTCCAATTAGTGTATGGTATCGAATTTGTCCTGCCGATTGAATGTGAGATACCATCTTTGAAGATATCCATTGAAATTCTTCCCAACACCTCTACCGAAGAGGAATGTCTATTGTACCTGATGCAATTAGATGAAACCCATCGTGATGCCACCCTGGTTATTGAAGCTCAGAAAAACCATGTCAAAGCCCAATACAACAAGCATGTCAAGCCACGTGTTTTCTATGAAGGTGATATAGTTCTCCTCTATGAACAATATCATGATTTACTAGGGGCCGGAAATTTCGAGGCTATGTGGCGAGGTCCTTATATTGTCAAACGAGTGTTGAAGAAGGGATATTATGAGTTAGTAGATTATGATGGAATTCTTTTGAGTGAGCCTAGGAATGGGCTTTACTTAAAGAAGTACTATGCTTAGGCCATATTTGCATGAGTGCTTATATTTTTATTGTATCATACTATTGTGTGCTACTTTTGTGTGCTTTTTCGCTATTTGGTTTTGATCCCCAACTGCTTACCTTGCGTTGTGCTTGGTTTCCATATGTCGGTGCCTTCGCTACCCTACATTGTCTTCGCCGATGATGCTAGTTGTAGTACTTAGAACTTAGCATCCACTGCTTGGGCAATCTATGCACCTACGAATGAGTTAATCAGTCTACATGGTGTTTTCCTCGGTAGTGCAACTAACAATATCGTGAAATATAGTGCAGTCATCGAATTGTTTACCAATGCTATTTCACTTGTAATATGTCACCTTGTTGTACGAATTGATTCATAGTTAGTGGTACTATAGTTAAGTAATGTCTATGCTATCTGAAGTCTTACTGTTACAAGTATATCTACAAATTCGCCCTTCAGAACGTTACTTCGATTACATTGAATATCAACATATTCCTAGATGTCTAAATAAATTAACAGATGAATTAGCTAATTATGTGTTAGACAGACATTTGAGACACATGTGAATCCAACCAAAATTCACATTAAAGCAAGTAAGCCGGTAGAAGCCTCATGTATATATATAACGATAAAGTGTTTTACAAAAAAGTGTGTTCGTCTAAAGACCAAAAATTTCAAAATGAGAAGCAGTTGGCTTCATATACAAAATAGCATCAAGGATGTTTCTCACGGTAGCACACTACTTTCGTGCTACCATATGAAGTAGTTGACTAAGTGAACCATATACACCCACAGTATGGCACTGATAACGTCTCGGAATATCATTGATGGAGATGTACGAGATATTTGCTATCAATCCCTCCAAGTTCTACTCGACTGCCTCATAATCACCAGCATCCCATCCTGCTACCACAACTTCTTCCCCTCATCTATTAACAGGGGATCTACCTAGAGGCTGGTGTGGCCCTACATCTGTTGTCAGAAAGTTTTGATTAGTCATAGGATTGAAAGCATAAAAAACATTTTATATCTCAAAATTCACAAAAATATCATAAAAACAAAATGTATTTCTTACCTAGGTCGCCCAACTGAAATCCCTTAGGTAGAACCAAGTCAGGGTCACCTCTGAAATCTAACTCGACGTATGCATAATCATCTACCATAAGAATTTGAGGCCTCAACCAGTCAAAAAATACATCATTATACTTCACGATGGGGCCGGCCACATGCCGGGCCATGAGGTCGCACCACCTCTTCATCCTTGGATCTCGTGGAGCTGGTATGCCCCATTCTACTTGTAAAACTAAATGGGGGACCCTCTCTAGGAATAAATACACTAAGAAAGACCCATATCCAAATTGTTTCAGGTCCCCTTTCTTGCATTTTGTCATTTGTGTCTTCATGCTACGAAGAACTTCGTCGCTCCAGTTAAAAACCTGAGGTTCCATGCACTCCACTGCATATTGAAAGTATATTTGGACGGGCATGTGAGGAGATGCACTCCCCACGATACGTGCAATGGTAAAAATAATAGTTCGTAGGGGTAAATCTCGGACACCCTTGATGGCAACTTTTCCCTTGCATCTCTCTACCTCGGGATCACAGTATCAGTGGAGATACTCACTCATTTGTAGACCACAACCTCTACCTCCTGTCAAAGTCACATGAGATTCACGATGAGATAACCCCACCAAGAAATAGATATCCTCGATATCTAAGGATAGTGTCTGGGCACCCACATGAAACACATGTTGGTCCACACCCCACATGTGGAATAGGTACTCCAACAACCTTAGTTGGGCCCTGATGCCCTGGATTTTGAAGAACTTCGATAACCCACACTGTCGGAGGGAATTTATGGTACCCTGGTCATTCAAGGCAATAAAATAATCATCTTCGTGTTCCCTCTCCCTCCACTCCAACATTTTGATGATAAAAAACGTGCACTGGGACAATAAAGGGAAATTAACATCCTCATTTGTTGCTTTGAAAAATTTTTATTGGCTAAACGCATGTGAATAAAATTTGATTTTCGGTCACCGCAAGTGCAGTATTACAATCAATGTGGGGTTTCCGCAGGTGAACCACGGGCCACCTGCGGAAACCTATGGTTTTTGTAGGTCCCGATATAGCTCACCTGTGGCGGCCCCAACACACACCTACCGGCCTAAAACTCAACTCAAAAATCAATTTTACACCAATAAAAATGAAATTTAATCCATTGAAAAGAAAGAGGATAAGGAGATTATCGTTTTGACATAATTCGTTCATTGAATGGTCGCCTGTACCACTTGCAATTGACAACCAAAGTTTGAGGTAAAAATAGGGTTTCTAGGCAATTTTTGGGAAAAATGAAAATGAAATAGTAAAAAAGAGATTTTACCTATATTTATTTCATTTTTCACTTTTTCTATTCATATTTCATATTATTTTATGCATTTTCTCCAAAACCTTAAGGTCTAATGTTCTCGTGAGAGTTTTGTTTTCTCGCAGATGGAAGAACTAGGATCTTGAACAATGAAATATGGATATTTTTCTTGATTTGTTTTTCTATTTGTCACATGTATAAGTACATTTTAGGGTTTTTCAGAAAAGCCTCAAGCCTAGTCTTTGTTCGTTCTCGTTATTGAAAATCGATGAGAACAGAATCGAGTATAATTTTGTCATCTTTTCATACTCGTCATGGTAACACGAAAAAAACGAAGCTTATGGAGTATCCTTTAAGCTCTTTTCACACTTCATAAAAACGAAAAGATTTCTGAGCGACCTTGTTCTTTTCATGCTCGTAAAAGTATTTGAATAAAACGTTTGATGGGAAATAGTTTATCACTTTTTTTGTCTCATCGAACTACTTTACGAAAAAGGAACTGAGACAGTTCTCTTTAAGTGTTTTTCAGACTCTCTAAACATGAAAAACCCCGAGTTTTCTATCATTGGACTCATTAAACAAACATCGAAAGACCCATATGGGACCGAACCACTCCTTCTTAGGGTTCGTTAAACATAATCCAAGGGACTCATCTGAAGGATGCGATTACATCAACAAGAATATGTTATCCTCCTCAATATTGCGTAAAAATAAAGAGGTACTCG
>JASDQU011314576.1:2783-24579 GCA_032191745.1 Picea mariana
CAGAGGATAATAATTTGCTCATCGTATTGGTCTATGTGGATGACATCATCTTTGGATGTAATAAGGATCCATTGGTACAATTGTTTTCTTCTACCATGGATTCTGAGTTTGAAATGTCCATGATAGGAGAACTATCATTTTTTTTTGGTCTGCAAATTACTCAGAGGTTTGAAGGGATGTTCATTTCTCAAGAAAAATATCTAAGAGAAATGTTGAAAAGGTTTCAAATGAAAGTTTCTAAACCTATGGGCACACCTATGGTTACTGGCTACAAATTAATCAAGGATGATGACTCACCTGATGTTGATCAGCATTCATATAGGTCAATGATAGGCAACCTATTGTACATCACAACATCTCACCGAGACATAATGCATGCTATAGGAATGGTTGGAAGATATCAGTCCGCTCCTAAACAAAGTCATTTGGTAGCTGTCAAAATGATATTCAAATACTTGAAGGGAACAATGACTTATGGTCTGTGGTATCCCAGAAATTAGAATTTTCAGTTAACTGCTTATTTAGATGCAGATTGGGCAAATTGTGTAGATGAAAGAAAGAGCACCAGTATAGGTGCCTTCTTCCTGGGAGACTCGTTGGTAGCATGGATTAGTAAGAAGCAGGGGTCTATTTCCTTATCAACTACCGAAGCAAAGTACATTACTGCTACTACTTGTTGTACTCAGATCTTGTGGATGATTCAAACTCTTGCAGATTTGAAGGTAAACTATACTGATCCGATTACAATTCACTGTGATAACATTAGTGCCATTAGTGTCTCCAAGAATCCTGTTCTTCATTCCAATACTAATAATATCCCAATAAAATACAATTTTCTCAAAGAACAAGTCACAAACAGAGTTGTTCAATTGAATTATATCCCTTCCACAGAACAGATAACAGACATCTTTACTAAACCCCTAGCCAAGACACCATTTGATTATCTCCGACAGAAGATGGGTGTCATCCCATCTGACATCTAAGCAAGTTCATCCTGTTAGGGGGAGTTTTGTATTGATTGATTGAATATCTGATACCTCCTAAAAATACTGCAACAACTCAAGGGGAGCATGTTCTCTTTGACATTAATGTCAAAGGGGGAGAAAAGAATCTGGGTGCCTTTTTTTCCATCAATGCCAAAGGGGGAGATTGTTGGCATGTTTTACAGGTAGCGTATGCTTGTCATTGATGGCAAGTACAACAATGATGATGGCTTGAGTATAGGAAGAATGTAACAGACGGGCACTAGAAGTATTTTAGGAAGACGCTGCAGAGCAAGCTCGATAAGATCAGAAGAGATAGTGCAGAGGATGGTTGGAATGATTTACAGGTAGTATGTGCTTGTCACTGATGGCAAGATCAGAGTATGCAGTGAAGGAAAAACAAGGAAAAAGTAAGCTCAAGAGGAATTAGCGTAGAGCCAAACGCAGTGCCTAAGCTCGGGAGGAGAAGCGTCAGTGATTGTTGGATCCCATTTAAATTCTCTAAAGAAGGAGGACTGTCAGATCAAATTGTAGACAAGAAGGTTGCATAGAAGAGGAGGATAGATCTTAGGCGTCAGATCTGAGCATAAGTTCTGACCATCGTTGGATCAGGAAGAACCTGCACGTTCTTTAAAGTGCAAGATCGAAGCGGTGGTCCAACTCCATTTCAGAGTTTTGGCTATTGGGATTTCGGAAATCATGAGATGGATATGTCAAGAACTCCTACCACAAGAGTCCCAAAATCGTGATATGCAAAGCCTCGATAAAATCTTGACCATTGATCCAAGAGAGATGCGTGGCAGAAGATCAGAGCATGTCAAAGACTCCAATTCGGGGTTTCGTGAATCACGACTTGGAGAGTCAAGAAACAATACCACAGGAATGTCGAAATTGTGAAATGATCTAAGATGTTAGATCTGAGTTGTATCTTCCTTCTAGTTGGTGCTAGAGAAACCAGGGAGTTGGTGCTTCCTTCTAGTTGGTGATAGAGAAACCAGGGAGTTGTATCTTCCTTCTAGTTGGTGCTAGAGAAACCAGGGAGTTGGTGCTTACTTCTAGTTGGTGCTAGAGAAACTAGGGAGTTGGTGCCTCCTTCTAGTGGGTGCTAGAGAAAATAGAGAGATGGTGCTCTCAGCAAGTTGCAGCTTGCAAAAACAGAGGTTGTAGCCTCACAATGAGTTGGTGCTCATATGTATGATAATGTAAAGAATGTAAATAATACTTATCATATAAAGAAGAAGAGGTTTTTACCCTGTATGGGTTTCCTTTGGAAATATCTATCTCTGTGTTTCTCACATATGTGACTGATGCTAAATGTGCCATTGTTTATTTATCGGCATTATCGTGATCATCATTGAGTGCCTTGTAAAGATTTTAAAAGAAGCATTATTTGTTTACGCACGGTAACAACTGATTCACCCCCCCTCTCAATTTTCCAACATGTAATCCATGCACAACTGGTCATGAGGTTGTAATAATAATGTGGGTAACAAAAATAATAATGGACTTTCTTATTGTTGTTGAAGAAGATGATTCATGTAACTAATTTCTCTCCATAAAAAATAGTAGGATATTTAATCAACTAAGATTTCATGGTGATTGTTTGTCCATTTGAAGTGATCTTTTACCAATCCAACCATTTATGAAATTTAGGTTCATACATTTCATAAAAACATCAGGATCCCTCAAACAATTCATAATTTTGCATATTTTCTCACATGTCACCCAATTGAGGCCATCTGACACAAAACCCATGTCGTGATGTTTTGAAATGTCTCTCCATCTGTCCATAAAACGTGTCTGAAAACCATTGCGTTTCAAGTACTGTCACTAGCTTTTATTCCATAAAATGATCACTTCATGGCATACATGTTGATGGAACTCAATGATGACTTGGAGTTTGAATTTAAGAAAAGTTATAGTTGGACACATTTGATGTTTTGTTAATACTTGGACTTACCTTGGAACTCCATGTGTGAACATTTAATATAGTTTATCTGCTCATCGATGTTGGCTTTAGTGGACTTCGGAGCCATGTGAATTTATACTTGGAATACCATATTGGGTTGAAAATCCAATATTTTTAATAAACCCAACTAAAATATGTGCAGGCCTGAGAGTCCTTAAAAACTCAGAATTCAAACCAAAATTTCAAAAACAATTAACAAAAATTATTTTTTTTCCAATGAAAAAAATTAGTGCTAACACTGGCTCCATAGGGGATGGTGTCCTCTCTGAAAGGCACCAAGAACATGTAGAACAATGCCTTATATCATCCCGACAACCTGTAACCCTGCTAATCACACACTGCAAACTAGAACTGCAATATGAAACTGAAACCCAAAAATAAGTTATCATGTACAATGCCTTATCCATTGTGCTATGGAGTCATTATTTAGTTAGTCTAATCTATATCACACCAATATGAAAACCAAATGCTCGAGAGGCGATATTATTTATGTACATCTCCTACACTAACCAATCGAAAATGTCTTTTCAAGTACAACAAAATTTCCAATGTAACCAATCAAGAAGTTCATCAACTGACTGAATTTTGCTCCCCTTTTTTAACATACATATGCCAAAGAAACTGAAAGGTATAAAATATGATAATTTAGGAATCCATACTTACAGATATGAAATTTTTCCTTTATGAGGTCAAAGATGCAAGATTTATCATTCCATTTCAATTCCATGTAACTTGCTACGTCGTCATAAAAATCATAAGAAGAAATAATATGACAAAAGGTAAATACCTCATCTTTTTGTTTAGGAATAGGTTGTCCCTGTGCTATCTCTACTCCATGAATGATATCAAGTTTTTTATCTTGAAACATTGAAAGTGAAGAAGAAGAAAATTGGGAATTACCTCTCTTACTTTTGAAATCATCAATTGTGTTGACCTCATTTTGTTTGTTGTTTCCTTCATATTCTGATTCAAGAATGGAAAACATAGGCTCACCAATTTCTATAATTTATTGATGTATATTTGTTGGAAAAGAAGTCGTTAGTGGTTGATCTTGTATTTCCTCTTCATTTTTAGTTGCTGCAGCTGATATCATATCAACGACATCACCTTCACTGCCTTATTGAAACTTAGATTCATAGTTGTCGTAGACTAGATCACTGATGCTCAAGTCAATGGAAAGTGATGTAAAAATATGCTCTTCTTCATAAAAACTTTATGAATCTTGATATTCATAAATCTTCATTTCATCATGCTCCTATAAGAATGATTTCTCATGTGCATATTCATAAGAGTTTGTAACAACATATTTATCACAACCAATACTAATAGAAACATCAAATGAATTAGTCATGCTATTAACATCATAAGCATCAATAACATCTTGAAAATCTTCTTCTTGGAAAATGATTCTTGCATGATTGAATGTTCTTTCACCTCTTCATCAAAAAATCCTCTTTCACCCTCACTACTAGAAGAACAAGTTACTGTATGCTGAAAATGTGAATAAATTCCTCACAACAACGTTCAAGAAGAAGTTCCTTGGGAAAAACCTTCTTACAATTCCTATGGAATTATGTATGAAATTATTCCAAAGAAGATATGCTAGAAGGAGGTAAGGATTTGTACCATTCACGGGAATCTCTCTCTAATGAGTACATGAACATGTTCATTAACACATCTTCATGCACGATAACCCATTGATGCATAAGTTCATGAAACTTAAGAAAATGTTTTGTTGGATGATAATTTTTACTCTCTTTAAATCTGGGAAGGTATTCTCCCCACTCAACTATAGTAGAAACAACATTTGGAAAAACAGGAACAAAAGAGAAATCAAATGGAGCAAACCCGCGAGCTAAAATAACTTCCATTTCTTTTGACATTTTGAACCAATGGAGTCACCAATGGATTCTTTTGTCATGTATTCGCTAGGTGAAATATCTATAGTCGATATTCAATGTCTAATCCTTTTTCACCATCAAAACTAGATTTGATCGTTGTCATTTTCCCAGGGAAAAATAGCTTCATGTCTTTGTTCCCCCACAACAACCCCAAAAGATGTTATCCCTAAAGTTTTCACTATACCACAATAGGGAACCTAAATTATTGTAATGATTTAGTTTGGTCGATAGGTGGATCAAGTAGGTTGCATGGGTTGACGACCTGATAAATATCATCAACTAAATCTCAAACGATCAACAATACTTCATATAGTCATGGGCATTCACATTGATATATAGATATTTAATGGAAAATGAAATATGGAGGAACAAGGAACAAACATGAATACATAAGTGTTATAATTTGTTAGCTCATACATTCACTAAGAATATTTTCAAACTCAAAATTATATTTTGAACTTGAAACAATTACTTGAATACAACTTACAAGAAAAAGTAATTAATAGTAAGATCCTTATTGTAATGAAGGTTGAATTTTGTGAAAATTCATGCATTACAAAAATGTTCATTGTTTTCAAATAAGCATAAAAAGAACAAGGTTATAATAGGAGCACATTCTAACTAGAAGAGTGTCTGAATCTATGAGCATGAATTTTGCAAGGCATGAAGCTTCTTAAAATTACCATACCTCTCCCTCTCTCACTAATCGAACCCCTTTCGCCTTCGCATTGAAAGCTCCTCTTCCCCTCCTTTCTTTCTCCTTTAATAAATAGATGGTACATACAAAATTAGATCTTATATTCCAAAAAATAGGTTCATATATGATCATATATAGATAGACCATTATTTTAGATCATAATCATGAACTATATGTGGAATACTATATCAAAACAAGGAGATATGAGTTGATAAAAAAAAACACTAATTCCTAGGTCAAGATCCTCTTTTTATGGATGACATATTTGACTTCTGAAAAATAGCCTTTGATTCACAACTGACTGTGATTTGAGCTTGCAAATATAAAGGAAATAATTCAAGGGAGGTATCCTCATAATATTTATCCTGATTTGGTCTTCGAAATAAATGATCTTCAAACCTAGAACAAAACAAAATTTCATATTTTTTTGTAATGCATTTAACAGTTTCCAAAACAAGGGCACTACAAAAAGCACAACTTTTTGTATAACACATTTCAGTAGAGGATACTAATGCATGAACAATTACCAAATTCATTCTTGAGTGTTCTTGGACACCTAGGCACTTTCTTCATCGATGTTCTTATGTATAAGTGTGAGCTCCCACACTTGTCATTTTAGATGCTCTCCCTTTGAATATCTTCTACTTTAATTTGTACCTAAGGGTTCCATAAATCGTTAAGGAAGGAAATTTGATCTTTGAGTTGATAACCATTTGTTAGAGTAATTTATTCATGGTTGTAACTGGGAGATTTTCATAAAATATTTCAATTGGACGTGTGTGCTGCATTTTTTTACTGGAGGATATGTGAAGTGGCAAGGCATTAGTATTGTAATCCATTCCCAACTGGTCATGAGGATATAATAATAATGTGGGTAACAAAAATAATAATTCCCTTTCTTGTTTTTGATGAATATGAGATGATTCCTCATAACTAATTGATCTCCATCACAAATAGTAGGATCTTTAATCAACTAATCATTCATGGTGATTGTCTTTCCATTCATAGTGAGCTTTTAACAATCCATCCATTTATGAAATATGGGTCCATACCTTTCATATAAACATCAAGATCCCTCAAACCCTTCAAAATTTTTCATATTTTCCCTTAGTCATCCAATTGCGACCATCCCCCACAAAACCCATGTCGTGATGTTTTGAAATGTCTCACCATTTGTCCAGAAAACGCACCCAAAAACCATTGCGTTTCAAGCACTATCAATAGCTTTTATTCCATAAAATGATCACTTTGTGGTGCACTTGTTGATGGAACTCAATGATGAATTGGAGTTTGAATTTAAGAAAAGTTATAGCTAGATGCATTTGATTTTTTGTTGATACTTGGACGTACCTTGGCACTCCATGTGTGAACATTTTATATAGTTTAGTTGCTTGTTTCTATTGGATTTAGTGGACTTATGAGACACATGAATTTATACTTGGAATACCAGATTGGGTTGAAAACCCAATATTTTTAATAAACCCAACTAAAATTTGTGCAGGCCCGAGAGTCCTCAAGAATTTAGAATTTAAACCAAAATTTCAAAAAATATTAACAAAATTTATTTTTTGTCATTGAAAAAAATAGTGGTAATAGCGGCAATGAATGAAATTATGAGTGATGCCACTATCAACAAGGATGATGACTTTCTTGTGCTTAATGTAACCAATCAATTTGAGGGTTTACAGAGCAGAAAAACTAGTGAGAGCATGTAGCGAAATCAATGGTTCAACTTCAGGAGGATCAGAGGGCATTGTAATATCATCTGTTGGGGGTAGTACTACTTCAAATGAAGCCTCAACATATTCATCAAAAACATCCTAATAAATAACCATTAAATTTTGTGTTCTTTACACTTGTGCCCTGGAAATTATTTATGATCACAATTATAGAAAATACCCTTGAGTTGGTGTTCAACCATTTCTTCCCGTGTTAACTTGTGGACCTTGAGAGGAGTGTCCTAAGGGCCAGGGGTGTTTGGTTTAGGGCAGGGCACAAAAGTGGGTTTTCTAATATGGGCCAATATGACTTGTTGTTCCTCTTTGGAACACTTAGTGGCTTCCAACCAAGTCTAAGGGGGAGCCATGATGCGATGAGGGGTGGGTCCATAGATAAGAAAGAAGAGAAGTGATATATACCACGATGATCAGGGCAATGAGAGGAGGACAATGGGATAAGAGGTAAATAAGGGTGTCGATAATGATATGGGTCCACGTGGTAATGTTTTTTTTTAAATGAGAGGTATCACAACGATCATGGTGAAAATGGGAATCTAATGAGATAGGTCTCAAATAAGGGTGCGGGAAGATAAGTTTTTTTTTTAAGTGATAGGTATCACAACGATCAGGGAAAAAAGGGTCATCTAATGAGATAGGTATCAAATAAGGGTGTGGGAAGGAAAAAAAAATAAAAATGATAGGTATCAAAACGATTAGGGAGAAAAGGAGAATCCAATGAGATAGGTCTCACATAAGGGTGTTGGCAGGTCCCATACTCATTTCGTTTTTTCACTTTTCTCTTTTTCTTTTTCTTTTTTTCCTTTTTCTTTTTCTTTTCTTTTTTAACTCATGTGGATTTATACTCCTATCTAAATAATATTGTGGTGTTGAAATGCCCAAATTTTTAACAGGAAAAAATGTGTAGTAATTTTGCAACACAAATGGAAGAGGCAAGATTTCATGGAAAAAGATCTTGTCTATTCCTTTTCTATTTTGTTTCCATCCCAAGGGTTAGGGTTTTCAAGGTGCCTACAAATAAGGGTTATCCTTGTGCTATATCTCTCTTATATATATGCGGAGTTGAACAATAGTACTCGACCCAATATCGCATGGCACCAACTAAGGAGGCTAGATCGTACCCTTATCCATACTACCCGATTACACAAGTAATAGAGAGTATCTTCCCAAGTGATGTTCTTGGTGGAACTATAGCAGTCAGTCGATCGATTAGTTAATCTATGGTTGGTTTTAGGATACCTAGGGGGGCTCCTGATATATGAGAGGTACTTGGAAGCACAAGTCCGTATACAGGTGTTTTCTAATATGGTACCACTTGAAGGGGTACCAACAATGTGAAATTAAAAACATCTTTCATTTTTTGTGTGTATGCTTCCCCAACCACATATTTATGTGTTGAATGACAAATCACTGTAGTTTAAAGACGTCGGAACATGTATCTACCATGGAAAAACATTTAACCCACAATTCCTGCGAAGGAAAGTTCTTTGATACCACTTGTTATGCACATGGTTATGTGATATTAAGTAGAAACATGAATATAATTGGAATTACCAACAAAACATCAAAATGTAGAGAACAACACACCAAAATGATACCCTTATTGAAATGGGAGCAATGTTTGTTGGATTACTGAGAGGGGGGGTGAATCAATAATGAGAAATTATATTCCTTTTAACCACAATTTATTCTTCAACAATATTTAGCAGTTTATCTATAACATTCAATATATCATCAACAACATCACATCACATAGATACAAAGTAAACTGATATTTACATGGAAACCCAAATGGGATAAAACCACATAATGCTTTTATTATATATTTATCAAAAGAAAACATTCATTGGAAACACCAACTTCCAATTCTCCAGCTACAACTAGAAGGAGGCTCCAACCCCCTGTTCTTAGGCTCCAACCTGAAGGAAGCTACAACTCCCTAATTCTTTGGCTCCAATGAGAAGGAGGCTACAACCCCCTAGGTTATCTGACTACAACCACCTTTCCTTGTCCCATACAACCACCCTGAAATATAAATGTATACCAACTATCACAGACTCTGCCACTACCACTTCCACAAACTATGTCACTGTCACAACTCTATCACTATCACTACCACAAATATGTCATTGTCTCATCAACCTGTATCTGATCATCAACCAACTAAACATGCACCATACCATGCATCAAGTGTATACCAATATACATATTATCTCATGCATCAATCATGAACCAAAATATACATAAACAATAAGTAGTGAATCATGAACTAGAGAATCAACCATGTACAACCTGTGTCATATACCATATCATCAACCATATTTATATCTATACCATGTCATCAATGAAGTATCTCAAAGAACCTATGGATTCCCCTCATGCATACATCACCATACAAAATGAATATACCTCAGCCATGTACAAGAAACTCAAATATGTGAGTCATAAGAACCATATCAATTTTGTACCATACATATGATTACTTCTCCTCACTCAGCCAACCATATACCATATCCAAGTACAAGACCAACAATATCAAGAATGTCTCAAGAATTCACCTCATCATATGCAAAAGTAACCATCAAAGAAAAAATATAACCATACCAAAAATTTTGTAGCTGACTTGAACATGTAGGATGTTGACCTATGTGCTTGCTTCAGACTTCAGGGACTTGGTACTAACATTTACCCCAATTTTCAAGTTCCTCTCTAGACAGACATATGGAAACCCAGGAGTGCCTTGCTAGACAGATATAGTGCAACAAGCGAGGGCCTTTCTGTAAAAATATAGTGAAACCCGTGAGGATCTCATTAATTAGGTTTTTACAAAAACCCTTGCCTTCTGTAGCTCCGAAACTTTCACACTTTTTCTGCACCTTCTTCGCTTCCCGAGACTTGTCATCACATTCACTAAGATAAAAAAATAGACCATAACAAAATCACTAGACCATAACAATTCACTAGAAATATATTCAATGTAATTGTGTGAGTGTGATTGTGAATGACTCCTTGAGGTGTTTATATACTTGTTCTTGGTAAATCCTCTCCTTACTTTGAGGATTCTAGGGTTTTCTTGTTACAACAAATTTACCCCTTTGACTAGTTGACTTGTAACCAACTAGGGATTCTTAACCACACTTTGGGGATTCCAACTTTACAAGAAAATAGCTCCCTAACCGTGAGGAACTATGTGGATTTCCACATATAACTGGAAATAGAATGACAAGTATTATTCATTTTTGAGGTTCATGCCTGCATTTACATTGTCCTTCATGTCCATATTCCTTATTCAACTTTAGGTACCAATACCACATCGTCAGGGCTACTGGAATATGCAACTGAAATTCTTCAAGGATTGACATCAATCTCTAAGGGTTGACATCATTCTCCAAGATCACTTTCCAAGGGTTGACATCATTCTCCAAGATCACTTTCCAAGGGTTGACATCATTCTCCAAGATCACTCTCCAAGGGTTGACATCAATGACAACCAACAAACCATTGTCCAACAATCTCCCCCTTTTCTATTGATGGAAACACATAGGCATGGTAATACTTATGCTCATTCTCCCCATGTGACCATTTCTCCCCTTGACTGCATGAATCTATCTCTGTATCTCTCCCCCTTCGACACCAATGGAAAAGGGTACTCCTCATCTAGGGTTGCTCCCCCTATCTATAAGCCTATGCTAACTCTATAAAATTTTCTCTTCATGGTGCTTTCTCATGTAATTCCTTGATGTATATATGAAAATCATTCAAAAGTTTCGTTACCTGAAATTATTCAATACTTTTGTTTCTCTCCCTCTGTCCAGTTAAGCTTGATGATGAGTGGATCAGTGTGGTGAAAAAACTACTCCAAGTTTATGTTGTAGATACTTGAAATGTTTCCTTGCAAGTGGTTTGGTGAAGATATCCACAATCTTCTCCTTTGTCTCGACATACTCTATATTGATGTTCTTCTATGTAGAATGTTCCTATAAGAAGTGATACTTGATTGGAATGTGCTTCGTCTTAGAGTTCATCACTAGATTCTTTGAAATATTGATGGAACTGGTGTTTTTACAAATTATTGAAATAAGCTCATCATATTTTACTTGCATATCCTGCAATGTCTACTTCATCCAAAGAACCCGAGTACAACAATATATTGTTGCAATG
Organism: Picea mariana; assembly: GCA_032191745.1. Classification (NCBI taxonomy): domain Eukaryota; kingdom Viridiplantae; phylum Streptophyta; class Pinopsida; order Pinales; family Pinaceae; genus Picea; species Picea mariana. The sequence continues at coordinate 14,231 of JASDQU011314576.1, forward strand.
TATTATGTCTTTGTTGTGGACAAAGATATCAATGACTATTTCTTTCTTATCCATGACACCAGACACTCACCCAAGTAGAACGTTTCTTCACTTGTACTTCTTCTATCATCAACACAACCTACCCAATCTGCATCTATGTAAACCACCAGAGAAATATCCTTCCTTTTTGGATACCATAAACCAAACTCTTTTGTACCTTTGAGATATCTAAATATCCTATTTACTACCTGTTGAGTACTCAACACACCCTAAAAAAGGTCTATGATTTTTCTTCTTTTTTGGGTACCACTCAATATCTTGCATCGACTGTCTTCACTTCAGTTATGAAATTGATACCTTCACTTAATATTATATGTTTCCTGATTGAATTAATTAAAGTTTGTTTGAACTTGTAACGAATATTCATGTTAACAATAAAGAGGACTTGACAACCACTCAAGGAATCGGCGACCCAAAAGTTTCCCTAATACGCTTCAAAGTTTCATCGGTAAAAGTGGAAAGGTGGAGAAAATTGTTTGGAAAGTCAAAGTAGTCGAGTACCGAACCTCATCGGTGTCGTTCGATGAAATCATTTCTTTCCTACGAACAACCCCCTGAAGGATTCCACTGAAGACCGATCAATTCAGTTTCAGTAGAACAATGTAATAGTAAACACCACTCAAATCGGTAAGTACAATCGTCGACCTCAGACCCCTGATATATTTTAGGCATCATTTTTATTTTTCAAATATGACCCGGTATCGATACCCATAGTACTTACTCTGTTATTAATGTTTTCGGCGCGAGTAAGGTCCCAAATAAGATCCTAATTTATCAATGATTACCTTCCATAATTAAAATATTTCTAATGATTCGGGGTCGATAATGCCACGAAAGAATCATTTGATATCAGACACTTCACAAAAGGGAAACATATCAACATACCAATAGTACCACAACAACGATTACAAGATCAAATAATTTGTGCAATCTAATGAATTATGATAAGAAAACACGGTGAATTTTCTAATTTTGCATCAATAAAGAAGCATAATACATTCATAATACTTTCGATACTTAGTATTAAAGGGCTCCCATCAAGACCGAATCACATACAACTAAGCCACATCGACACCGCGACCGACCGGTCTGGTAACAGTGAAAATACGAGTATCATTACAACAAAAGAGAAAGAGAAAAGGAATTTTTCCCAAAAAAATCACTCAGGAGAATGTGAGGCACCAAATCGCTCGTTATACCTCCCCACATGCAAACCTTTCCTGGGTTTTCTACTCACTCCCTGCACTATGTTCTTTTCTCCTGCCACCCACTGTGCCTCCTGCAGTTGCACAATTGTATCTTGTGCTTTCTGAAGCCGTCTCTAAAGCCAAATCGTGCTTCGTACGCGACCCTGTGACGATGGTATCTCCTAGTTTTTTTCCGCCAATTGACGCCGTAGGTCTCTATTCTCTTGGTAGAATTAAGCTATCGCAATTTTATCCCATTCTAATTGCTAAGTTGGGCTCTCGATGAGAGAACCTAGTGCTTTTTCCTGTCGTCTCCTTCTTCCTCTACCAGTAGTCCCAACTGTCCCTGACCAATTGGTAGGCATTGTAGACCCCTCAAGGGATCGACGTACACTTAGCTTGACCAAAAGGTGGTTTTCCTCTCCTTTTCTTGATGTTTTCCTAGGCCTTTCTCTTCTTCATAGTTTATGCTCATGAGAAGGTACGTTTACCAACATACCTTTCTCAGACGCACCCTTTTTAGCTTCAATCGCTACTGAGGACGCCAACACCATCTCCAAGACAAAACTTGCACCTTCTGTTGGAATTTCAAGGACACAGGAAGCTTACCAGAAAGAATCCCATGCATGCTGGGGCTCAGACCTAATCGCATTACGCAAAAACATAGCGACTCGGTTGTCCACAGGTGATGCAGGACGTCTATGCAAGACTTCACCAAGATGAATTCGCCAGACCAGAAATTCGGAGAGTATAATCTTGGCATAAGTGTAAGATTTCTCACAGAACTCTCAAAATTTATAGAAAAAAAAGGAGCGAAACATAGCGTGTCAGTGCAACACTCGTGCCTCGCGACATGGTGTTTAAAGACTCTATGCACCACAACTATTTTATGGATGCAATCCAAAGCATGTAAATGTCACTGATCGAAGTTACAGAGAACATCCGGTACGACCCTTTCGATCTTTCTAAAAAATCTTCGTTATTCAACGAATGATGTCTTACATGCTTGATAATACGGATTTTGGGGGAATTTAATGGCTTTCCTTTTATGGTTTCCAAACTTTTGGGAGTATACACGCGCACGCTCACCTTCAACGTCTCTTTTTGGCCCCAAAGGTCAAATAATTACTATGACGATTTAAAAAAAATGATAATGGATGCCGTACTTGATTTTCCATTCCATGATATACTGACATAATTCATTTAACCAAAAGGATTGGCGACTTTGGATAGGTCATCACAGGTCATATGAAGGAGCGACTGAGATCACGTAAGTATTAAATGACTAAGACTAGCGGGCTACACAGGTATGTATTAGTCTTTTCGGTTTGTTTATGTCCTATCAAATGTTTCTTAAATCACTAAACTTCCTCTATCTTGATTTACACGTAAGAATCTTCCCCAATTATCAAATAGAGCTCATCATGTATCCTTGCCAAAGGACCCGTAAGGAACATCAAAGCTGGATCATCAATGCAATAAGGGATTCTGAGCTCCTCGAATACAGTGCCCCCGATAAGTTTATCGACTCAAGCGAAGTGGTCAATTTGTATGTCGAACAAGACTCGTTATGGACCGAAGAATGCACGAAGATAGTCGATGCGAAGCTAGGACAAGTGAAACAATTCATGGAACATCCAATCAGAGCCCGGACTATGTTGCAACTACTAAATGCTATTTTGGTAAAGTACCGAATGCATGCATTAGATATCAGAGGAGTATATGCAGCCCCAATGGAACAACATAGGTTCCCATAGGCCCAAACCAGTGAAGATCTGTTTATCAACTGGTCTGAATATGAAGAAAGTCATCTGTTTCAAGAAATACCCCAGATGAACTGTTAAAGAAACTGTTGGATCACTGTGCCACATGGTGATATTTTGTTGGTTCAAACTGTATTTAGTCGTTACTTTTGGTTGAATTTTATATTATAAATAGAGACATCAACTGGTTAGTCAAAGGTCAATGGTTGTTATAAGAACTATTTCTTTTTGGTTGTTGATAATTATTTTGAGACTGCTATGAATTGAGAAGTTCTTCTGGACCAAAGAAACGTTATTTTCATCAGATGTATGTGATTGGAGTTGGAGAAAAATTACTTCCTATCCTGTTCCATGAATGATGTAGTAAATGTGTAAGAGAAATTAATTATGTTGCCAAGTTATCTGGTGCAATGTTTTGATGTTCTTTGCTTAATGATGAAGATAAATCATTGTGTTGTTATGTTATGAATGTTATGGTAGATGAATTATTTTGGTTACCGTGATCTTGATTACATATGGGTTTTCTTTCTATTAATTATTTTCTCTCAGACAATAATTCAATGTTCATTTGGTTAATGTATTAGTAATAGTCCCTTTGGCATAGAATCATTGCCTACATGTTTGAGCAGCGAGTTATCCCAAGCTCAGCCTCTTCCCAGTAGTTGAAACTCAATCCTGTTACTTGTCAAGTTGGCTTATGCTGGATTGCATCTCTCAAACTAGTCCCACTCAAAAGAAAATAAAGAAAAGAATAGTCCTACCTGAAGGAAGAGCCTTCACAAGAAAACACAAAGCCCATTGATAAATTGGTCGGATCTCAAGATCTAGAGAACCATTCCATATCAAACGTTGTAGAGTCTAATTGGGCCTTGGTGGTGGGTTTGGTTCCTTATGTTGAATCAAGGGATTTAAGACCCATCAACAGAATTGGCACTAGAAGGAGGGCCTGAGAATGAATGGTTGAATATATAAGTTATATAGCATTTCAAACAACCTACATATTTGTAACGGTCTACATGCATGACTAGTCATCCAATAGATAGCCCACATTTAGTGAGTACTCCCAAAGTGGGTAACTCACCCCAGTCCGAGGAAGAACCTTTTCACCCTGAAATACCTTACGCCCTCCCTCATGAGGAAGTGAATCAATTCAGGAGATTCACCCGAGCCTATGCCCGACAAATCAACGCATTGTCCTTAAATCCCATCCTCCCTCGGAGAACACAACAAAGTAGACTGGTGGTTAGCACTCCCGACGAAGTTTTCACACACTCTGTCAAAGAATTAATAGATTTTGTGATCACCGAAATCCAAGAACCTCTTGATCTAATACCCGAGATGCTAGCCGACGACATCCCCGAGCCTGATGAATTTTCGGAAGAAGAAGAGCTTGACTCCGAATCTGAAGATATGGAAGGGAAAACTTGTCATGAGGAGGAAAGAGAAGTTCCACTTCAAGACAACCAACCTTGGTTGGTCAGAGACACCATGGCTATCCCTGGACGAGTACATAATCTTCCTTGGCACCTGGAAAATATACTCCCCAAGTATGATCCCGAAACTTCAGGTTTACCTGAGGATCATATCAAGAAATTCATACTTTCAATCAAGATTATGAATGTTCAACATGAAGACGTAGTCTGCAAACTTTTTCTCTACACGTTTGAAAATTCAACGTCCACGTGGTATTTTAATTTTTCAATGGGATCTACAACCAGTTGGACTAAGTTCCAAAAGGATTTTCTAGATAAGTTTTTGGAAGAGACTACTACAGGAACCCTGATGGTTGAGTTGTTCACAACCACCATGACACCAAACGAGAGGGTCAAATATTTCAATCAAAGATTCACAACCATCTTAAACAAATTCCAGCCCGTGGTGAAACCAACTCAAGAGTTGCAAATCGAGGTTTATGCCAATGCGCTCCCAACCTCTATTTTCATGTTCGTAAAAAGAGCCACCAAGCAAACCCTTGCGGAGAATTTTGAAGAGGCTAAGTTAATAGAATTCCAGATGAAAGGATGTAAATAAGTCCAAGCCTCTCTAGTGGGAAAAGAAAGCCATCCCCCTCCTAGGAGAGGACTCCTTTTGACTAGACCGTCAGGGAAACCGACTGAACAAACTCCCGACAAAGGTAATGGGGATATAGAAGATCTACAACACATGGTCAAGAAACTATCAAATGAGATTATAGACATGAAAATAAGCATAGGGGAGGGAAACCAAGGCTAAAATCCCTATAAGCCTTTCTTTAAAAGAAACCAACCTTTCAAAGCAATTGAACCTCCCCCATCCAACCTAAACATTGACCTAGAGAATGTTGCATCTGATTATTTCTGCACCTATCACTAGGAGAACCACTCTAAAAGAGAATGCCCTCAATGGGTCCACACCATGAATTTAATGGTTAATCATTTTCTGGACAAAGTCTCACTGACTGAACAGTCAAGCAGTTTGACCATGAATATTGTCAATCAGGAAGAAGATGACCCACCATGAGACACATTCATCTTGATATCGGATCCCGACGTGATCACGTCTTCAGATGATTTGTTTGAGTCTCGAGAACAACCCACGGAAGTTTCGATAGTACAGACGCATACTAAAGGTCAAACTGGCTTGAAAAATACCGACGCCACCCGGGCATCACAAAGTAAGTTAACTCCCGATCGCCCAAAAATACCTTTCTCTCCTGGTGAAAAGCCTATAATCATCCATACCAAGGAATTTCCCAAAATGGATTACAATGTAGTTCAATATTTGAAAAAGATGAAGGCTAATATATTAGTTATGGATATATGTAGGATCCCTTAGCAGAAAGACTTTCTGTTGCAAGCTCTAAGCTCAGTAGAAGAACCAACTATAGGCAATGGTCAGAAGAAGGATATATCCTCAACATATTTGGCAAGCAAGCCAACCATAAATACCTACTCAGAAGGTAGGAAGGAGAGGCCTTTTGTACCACCTTTCCTTTTAACGTTCGAAGTTTTTAACAGGAATCTTCACAATTGTTTGGTAGATTCTGGGGTGTCCTCTAATGGAATGCCCTTGGTCATTTGTAATAAATTGGGTGATGTCCCTCTCAAAAGTGATAAGCATGTCATAGAACTGGACATAACCCAAGTCAAGGTTACGGGAGAACTCAAAGATGTAATGATCAGGATAGCGACACATCCTAATTTCGTGAAAATAATTGACATCATTGTAGTAGATATCCCAGAGGCATATGGACTACTGCTAAGTCGTGACTGGTCTAAGAAGATGAATGGATATTTTAGTATGAACTGGGAACACCTTTGGTTACCACCAAAAGGATACAAGAACATGATCATAATTGACAGAGAAAAATATCTGAAGCATACGATCACCGACCTAGAAACCTCGAACGAACCCACGTCTACTGATTTCTCGATATTGGGAAATTACTCCTATGATTCCCACTTCAGGGACTTTGGTCCTCTACCGTCCGTTGTTCCTCTTACCAAAAACTCTGAAATAATCTTTCAAGAGGAACCACCAACGCCGATAGGCAATGCTCTCTTTTGCCAAAATCTTGCGATTAAGCTTACGGGACGAGAGATTGGTAAGCAAGAAATCGATATAGAATGAATAAAGGGTGATTTCCTTTCACATATTTGGACCCTCTGCTTTGATGGATTCAAATCACAAGAAGGGTCAGGCGCAGGGTGTATCCTCATCAATCCTAAATGGCGATGTTATTTCCTATCCTGTAGGCTAGAATTTGAATGTACTAACAACACTGTCGAGTATGAAGCTCTAGTACAAGGATTAAAGAAAGCCATAGATCTGGGTGTCAAGGAATTGAAGGATTTTGACGATTCTGAGATTATTGTTAGGCAAGTGAGGAACACTATACATTACATTTCACCTCATCTTAAGAAGTACCAACATGAGGTGCATATTCTAATAGAGCGCTTTGACGCTTTCAATATTACCACAATACCTAGAGCAAAGAACATTCTTGTCGACTCCTTAGCCACAACCACTTCTATACTGTCTCCTTTAGAATATTATGATGCTTCCTAATTCACTGTAGAGATTCTCTACAAACCGTCGGTGTCGAACAATATTTCTAATTGGAAAGTCTTTGAAGGTGACGAGCAAATCATAAACTTCTTGACCAACCAAGACAACTTCAAATATCTAGCCATAGATGATGAAGATTTTCAAGAGAAAACAACTTAAACTAATCCCCAAGTAGGACAAGATGTTGGAAAATTGAAGGCTCACACAATCCCAAGGGGGATAGCTAATCAAGAGATTCTATTTGATCAAAAGGATCATTTTAAAGGACCCAAAAATGTGAAGACTGGTAGATCCTGCCCTCTCCATAAAACTGTGAATCTCGGGACTCTAGAGGCCCCAAAGAATGTTAATCTCGGCAAAACTATATCTAAGGGAGAGAGGAAGGCCTACCTCAAATTATTCAGGAAATACCAGGATGTTTTTGCATGGTCCTATAAGGATTTGAAAACGTACAACACCCTTATTATTCAACACACCATCCCATTGAAACCCAAAATGAAACCTTTCCAACAAAATCTATGAAAGTATCACCCATCCCTAGAACCCCTCATGTATCAGGAATTGAGGAATAACTTAGATGCGAAGATAATTTTTCAGGTTAGACATTCCTCATGGGTAGCAAATCTTGTCCTAGTAAGGAAAAAGTCGGGAGAGATTCGATTGTGCGTAGATTTTTGAAACCTCAACAGAGCTTCAGAAAAGGACAATTATCCCATCCTGCCAATGGAACAACTTCTGTAGACCATGTCGGGCTCAGAGATTTTTTCTTTACTAGACGGTTTCTCAAGCTACAACCAAGTGTTGGTTTCAAAGGAAGATAGTTTAAAAACCACCTTTTGATCCAAATGGGGAACCTTTGCTTATAAACGCATGCCTTTTGGGTTAATCAATGCAGGAGCCACCTTCCAAAAGGCCATGGACATGGATTTTCGGGGACTTATCAATAAGTGTGTAGTGGTGTATCTAGATGATGTAACAATATATTCAAAGAATAGGGAAGAGCACATCCAACACCTAACCCATATTTGTGAGAGAATGAGGAAGGACAGTATATCACTAAATCCTAAGAAAACTATCTTCGTTGTCGAGGAAGGTAAGTTGTTAGGTCATATTATATATCGAGCAGGGATTTGCATATATCTGGAAAGGATTAAGGCCATAGACCAACTCCTACTACTCCATAACAAGAAATCCATGCAGTCCTTCTTTGGGAAAATCAATTTTGTGAGGAAATTCACTCCCGATTTCGCCAAAATCATCAAACCTTTACAAAGCATGATTCGCAAGGATGCCAAATTTAAGTGGGATGATGAGAGAAAAAATTCTTTCAACGATATAAAAGCCGCCATATCCCGGGCTCCGATGTTGTGAAGTCCCAATTTTAATAGAGACTTTTCCCTTTATACCTTCACCTCCGACCAATCGCTAGTGATGGTTTTAACCCAGAAGGATGATGACAACAATGAAGCCCCAGTGTCCTTTATGAGTACTAATCTTCATGGAGTCGAGCTCAATTATCCTACCATAGAAAAACAAGCCTACATGGTCTATAACGCAGTAAAACATTTCAGGTCCTACATTCTCAAGAACCACACTAAGGTGATTGTACCACACCCTGCGGTTCGATCCCTATTTACCCAACAAGAAATGGGGGAAAGAAGGGGGAAATGGATGGCAGTAGTCCAAGAATTTGATCTAGATATAAAACCTATCAAGCTAGTAAGATGACAAGGTTTGTGTAAGCTCCCAGCTGAAGCACAGGATCAAGAAAATGAAGATCCCAGGTGGGAAAATGAAATGACACTATGGTGCAACAAAGTAGCGTACATCTCCCCAAGACAAGACTCCTAGTATAAGGATTTAGCTTATATTTTACATCACAGAGCTTGTCCTGAGAACCTCAACCCTAGGGAAAGGAGAGCCTTGATATTGAAATCTACATAGTATCGCCTTGCAAATTCGGTCCTCTTCCAGATCAATTATGATGGGGTACTATTGAGATGTCTTGAATGAGAAGACGCTGACAAGGTGCTGAAGGAAATCCATGACGACCCTGCCAGAGGACACTTTGTAGGGAACAATATTGTCCATAAGATTATGAGAGCCAGCTATTACTGGCCCACCTTGTTTAAATATGATCATACTCATGCTAGGAACTGTAAGACTTGTCAAATACATGTCAGAAAGGAGAAAAGGGAAGCAATCCCGATTCAACCTATGACTTTCTCTAGGCCTTTTGAGCAGTGGGGGTTGGATATCATAGGATAAATTACTCCTAGTTCTTCCAAACTCTACAAGTACATTCTTACTGCTACCAACTATTTCACGAGATGGGTAGAGGCCATTCCTCTGACTCATGTAAAAGAGAAGGTAGTAATCCAATTTATAGAACAATAGTTGATCACAAGGTTTGGTGTCCCCTTTGTTCTGGTCTTTGATAATGCAACTCTCTTTTCTTCTACCCTGTTAACAAAGTTTGCTCTGGAAAAAGGGATCATGATCAATTACTCTGCAAATTACTACCCTCAGGGAAACGGTGTGGCGAAGTCAACTAATAAGAACCTGGTAAGAATTTTGTGGAAGACAGTTACAGATAACCAAAGAAATTGTCACAACCAACTCCATAACACTCTATGGGCCGATAGAGTCACGCCCAAGGAAGTTGTATGGAATTCCCCATACTTTGTGGTCTACGGACAAGAAGTCATTCTCCCAAATGGGATTTATCTACCATCTCTCCAATTGGCCCAAGATTCCAATGAGGAACCCTCGTCGGCCATGCAAGAGAGGATCAACACTCTGCTCATGATGGATGAACATAGAGAAAATGATAGATCAAAATTCCTATCTCATCAATAGATAGTGAAATGATGGTTTGATAAGCATAAGGATAAAGAAAATAACTTTGGGGTAGGAGACTTAGTGCTGAAGTGGGACAAAGGAAACTGTTAAGTTCCTAACCCGCATGTAGGTAGATCAATGTATTCGGATGTAATAAAGGTAAATATTAATAAGACCTTTCAATAAAATAGAATAAGGCAGATGTAAGAAGACCTAATAGAAGCTTCTGCTTCTAGAAGGATCTTCCTCTAGATGCTTCTTTTTAGTATAAATAGGAGTCAAGGGTATGAGAACCCTAGCTGAGATATTATTGTAACAGAGCACTGCTCGACTGGAGGTTGCCCCCTCGAAGAGGCCTGTGAACATTGCTATCTGATTCAAAGTGTTATTTCTGTTGCTATTTCGTATATCATTTCTGTGTATTGTGACGATTATGCTGGATATTTTACTGTTATTCTGTCATTTCTAGTAT